>SKCR01046015.1:0-82313 GCA_019454045.1 Zanthoxylum bungeanum | reverse complement strand
AGAAAGAAAATGAAATAGGAGAGAGAAGGAAGAAAGTTTTGTTTTTAAATGCAATGATTCCTTACGAAAGCGCACACCAATATAAGCAGGTAAGGTTTATAAATTAATATTTTTTTTTTTTTTTATGCAAGCCAGCTGTCACGATTCTCACAATGGTATAACGAACATTTTGACCCGGCTCTAATTATGAGATACTCATGGAGGGTCAATCTATATGCAGTGATTATATCGGTGGACACCGTTGACTTTCGGTATAAAATATATCTACAGTGACGAGAGTGCAGCTTTAGGTTTTAGTGAAATAATCTAAAGTTAATAATTCGAAAATTTTAATTAAAGAGTTTTAATTAATATTTTGAGATTATTGGAGCTCAGAACTGTAAGTCCATTTGGTCCACATATTAGCTCGTTACACTATATGAATCCATGGAATAATTAGGTGGTCCAATTATGAACTCACTTGAAAAAATATTTCGACGTTAAAACATGTATTTGGCGACGAATAATTTCGACGCCAAAAAGTTGACCTTTAGCGTCGAATATTCGACGCTAAATGTGATATAATATTAAAAAATATATATCATTTTATTACCTTTAGCGTCGAATATTTCGACGCTAAAAGGTATAAGAATATTATTATTACAAATTAATCTCAAACTAATTTCATTACAAAAGTAATTAAATTTGTTATAAAAATTATTACAAATTTGTTACTAAAAATTTATAATAATGACATTTTTATTGATATAAAACTAAAATTACAAAATTTATCACAATAACAAAATATAAAATGATATTTTTATTGATATAAAACTAAAATTACAAAATTTATCACAACAAAAACATATAAAATGATAAAATACAATGATAAAATATAATTTTTCATCTTCACTTTCATTTTCTTCATTTTCATCATTTTCACCATTTCTTCATCTTCATATTCCCCTACAAAAATAAATAAATAAATATTAGATGTGAATATAAAATACAAAACAAAACAAACAACAAAACATTTAAGGAAAAATAAATTTAGAGAGGAAATAAGAGTATGAGAGAAAGAAAGTGATAATAGAAGAAATGAAAGAGCAAATGAATTTATAGGCAAAAAAAAAAACCTTTAGCGACGAAAAGGATTTCGTCGCTAAAAATCCTCAAATAGCGGGAATTTTTCCGCCAAAATTTTGATCTTTAACGTCGAAATATTTGACTTTTAGCGTCGAATATTCGTCGCTAAATGTCAAAATTTAAATTTAAATTTATTAGGCGGTAAATTCAAATTTTTTAAGGGGGAATTCGAAAATTTTAAAATTAACCTTTACCGTCGAATCTAAAGTTCGACGCTAAAGGTTCAAATGTCAAAATTTAAATTTGAATTTATTAGTCGATAAATTCAAATTTTTTAAGGGGGAATTCGAAAAATTAAAATTAAACTTTAGCGTCGAAATTTAGATTCGACGCTAAAGGTTGAACCTTTAGCGTCCAAATAATATTTCGACGCTAAAGGTTCATCCTTTAGCGTCTAAATAATTTTTTGTCGCTAAATGATGGAACCTTTAGCGTCGAAATAGAAATTCGACGCTAAATCATCAATCATTTGGCCTCAAATAATTATTTCGACACTAAAAGATAAACCTTTAGCGACGAATCTAATTTCGACGCTAAAGAGTTTATTGGCGTCGAAAAAAATTTCGACGCTAAATGTTTGGACGCTAAAGGTCTATTTTGTTGTAGTGAATTAAGAAATATTTATTGATATAATTATTAATTTGATCAATAATTATATAATGTCACACACCTTGAAATTATATATTAAAGTGTTTAATATATAGTTTTTATATTAATGATTATTAGATAATCATTTAATATAGAATTTGATTTTAAATTAAATTTGATTTAATTCAAAATTAAATATGTAATTTATATCATGATATAAGTTACATGTTAAGTTTTAATTTCAAAATTAAATGATATTGATATTATATTTAATTTTTGAAATTAATAATTTTGTTGTGACAAAATTACCATTGGCCAATACTTTTATGTGTGATTATGGTTAGGGTTAATTTTGTAAATGTATATTTAATTAACCTAAACCCTACATATAAAAGAAAGTTTTTCTCTTCTCAAACAACTCTAGCCTCACTTTCTCATTCTCAATGAGATTGAAAATGAGAGGAAAAAGAGAAAACAAAACGGCAGAAAATTTTCCAAGAAAATTTTCATACCAAGTGAGTTGATCCGAGCCCACCCTCACGGATTTTTGGTGGTGAGTCATAACACGGATGATTGAGTGTCCAAGATTCTGCTATATGATGATCAGTTTATGCGAAAGTGTGATGCGTGATATATTCATTTGCAATTTATATTCTTGTGCTGTTACATGATGCGTGGCTTATTCATTTGTTATATATATTTATGTGCTGTTATGATGATGATCAACAAAGCGGCACACTGAAACCCTGCCAAGAAAATATAATGAATATTGAGAGTCAATGTCAGTTTGTACAAATCTGGAAAAGTCACTCACTGACCGCATGATATGACAATTATTTATGATCAAAATAAATATAAGCAAATTGAATTGCATATGTTTGATATGTGAGTATGCCTTAGAAAAGCAGTTTGGACTTCGATGACGAAGGCATAAGCAGCCACGCATGCAATGTATGTGCGTGATCTTTATGAATAATAATCCGTGCAACACTAGCTTGTGCATCTGGAAGTGATTAAAGTTTTGGAAGCTGAACGGTCACTGTGCATGAGATTCAAGGGCTGCTAGTTCGGATCTAGAATTTTTGGGCAGAAAAATTATGTTTTGTTTTTTTATGAGGAGAGCATAAATATTTTCAAGGACGATCTCAGGTGCCCTAAGCCGCTTCCGCTGCGCGAGAGAAATCGTTCCCTACAATTGGCATCAAGAGCGAGGTTGAAAAGTATTCTAATTCTTCTTTTTTTAATTTTAATTATGCGATAATTAATGTGTTTATTTTTATGTATGAGATGCATGAAAAATAAAAATATTATATGTCATAAGAGTAGGCATAAAATTAAATAAATATATTTTACGAGCCAAAGTGCTAATGTGGTCCGTAGTGAGCACACGATTACTTGAAGCATTATATCCATATATTATGAATGTTACTACTCGAGGAGCAAAATTTCTGCAGGACAATCCATGGAGTCAAGAGTTGAAGACCAAAGAATACCTCGGGTATTTTGTGTATTAATTAGATTAATATAGAAAACCAAAAAGCCTGATCAATGCATTAGTTTTTGTTGCATGTATGTTTACAATTCAAATTGTTTGAATAACATGTCATATAGCATAGGATGCCCACTCATGCATTATAACATGCCATGACATTAAATGCATGTTGGTTTAATCTAAGCATAAAAGTTATGCAAAATTTAAAATAGTTAAAAATTTAGATTAATACATGCAAATAAATTAAATAGATTAATTTGAACAAGTTTAAAATTTGGTAATTCGGGAAAAGACAATTAGTAGGAGACTAGTTATTTAATTTGGTATATAGGATGGAAACCCGGACATAAATTTCATAGTCGATTCCGAATGAACGGTAATATGGTCTGCACTCGGGATACAACTCCACGTACCAATTAAAAATAACATAAGCCACCTACACCTAATTAAATAGTTTAATTAAATAATTACCTAAATCCGAATTTTATTTTAAACTTAAAATAGTGAACTAAAATTTTAAGAGTTAAAATTGAAATAGCTCACGAAAAATGAACACTTAATTAAATTATTTAATTATAATATTAGTTTGGACTAATAAGCATTAGTGAAAAAATTTAAGTGTTAAAATTTGGAGATATCACTAATCATCAACTAGTATTAATTAGGTTATGTTTTTAGTCGTGCATAATCTAAATGAATTAAATACTAGTGCAATAGAAACCTTAAACATTAAAATAGTGAGTGAGAGAGAGATATATGACAATATATCCCGTGATCTCCGTTGTTAGTCTGAAAATGTGAGATTCAAAAGGCGCCTCGAGACGACTTTACTTTCGTCCCCCTACGGATGGTGTCCATTTTGGGTCAATATCAGGTTTGGATTCCGAGAGGATAAAGATTCTAGATGTATCTGGTGAACTAACCTACCCTACGACAGCACTTCACCGACGGGTCACACTCACAAAGGAATGATTAACTGTTAATCAAAATTCCTTGATCGAATCAAACGGTAGTTGATTAATATAGGAATAAGATTTATTCTCGTATATATTAAACAATTGAGATTGTCTCGATCTGTCATGCAAGTACTTGACCTACCCTAGGACGGCACTTATTAATATAAGCAAATTGAATTGCATATGTTTGATATGTGAGTATGCCTTAGAAAAGCAGTTTGGACTTTGGTGACGAAGGCATAAGCAGCCACGCATGCAATGTATGTGCGTGATCTTTATGAATAATAATCTGTGCAACACTATAGCTTGCGCATCTGGAAGTGATTAAAGTTTTGGAAGCTGAACGGTCACTGTGCATGAGATTCAAGGGCTGCTAGTTCGGATCTGGAATATTTGGGCAGAAAAATTCGGTTTTTTTTATGAGGAGAGCATAAATATTTTCAAGGTCGATTTCGGGTGTCCTAAGCCGCTTCCGCTGCGTGAGGGAAGACGTTCCCTACAGATATGCATTTGGATACATTCATAACAAAATGGTCATCTCTCAATGGTACGTGGAGTTGTATCCCGAGTATGAACCGTACTACCATCCATTCGGAATCGGCTATGGAACTTATGTCCGAGTTTTCATCCTATATACCACCAGACCATACGACCGGATATAAAGCACGTCCGACCAAACATATGACAAATGTGACTAGACATATTTCACAATAGAATAGTAAACAAAACATGTAAATAGCGACAACAAATCATAACATGCTTAAATAATAATGAATTAGCAACATATACATATTATCAACCAAAACATGAGAACAACACAACTAAATGTTCATAACTAGGGGTGTGCATCGGTCGGTTCGGTCGGTTAATCCTTGATTTTTTAACCGAATCGAAATTTTTCGGTTAAGTAAATATGTAACCGATTTAACCATATTTTGACACATAACCATTAACCAATTTAACCATTATATTTCGATCGGTTTTGGTTAATTCGGTTATTAACCAGTCCAACAAATATAAATTCATCAACTCAATATTCAACAAAGTAATTTAACACAAATATAAATTCATATTCATCAAATTTAATATTTAACCCAATATTATGAAATTTTGGGTTTCTTAATAGCCAATAATTTAATAATTTTCGGTTTTAACAATTTATCTAACAATCGATCTATGAAATTTTGTTAACTACTTATTTAGGATTTTGAAGCATATATATATTTCGGTTAATCGGTCGGTTCGGTTATACGAATCTCATAACCGTAACCGAACCGAATAATCGAAGAAGTTAAAAATTTTAACCGCAAAAACCGATTTAATCACAATGACCGAACCGTTATAAAAAAATGAGTCGGAACGGTTCGGTTAATCGGTTAAAACCGATTAATGAACACCCATATTCATAACCTAAGAGTAACAAGTATAACATAAAGATAACTAAGTATACATTAAACTACAGAGAACAGTAAGCATGTATATATGGTCGGGTCTGTGTGCATGTCCGACCGGACATAGTGTACGTCCGGCCGGAGATATTATGTCAAAATCAGAATTGTAATCGCATAAATATTAAAGAGGGAGCCCTCAGGTCGTACCTTCAACTGTGGGTTGGCTCAGAACGAAGCCTTTGAATGCTGGATCGTTGCTTGGTTGATTGCTTTTCTCTCTAAATTTAAAGGATTTTAGTGTTGCAAAGTGTTTGTAGATAGTTGCTCGGGTCTTGAATGTGAAGGGATGTGGTTCTTTTTATAGTGTAAAACGGTAAGAGATAAAGATGGAAAGGGAAATGAAATCCCCTCATTTCTCCAGTGATTGCTAATCTGATTAGTTAGTTATAGCTCGAGATATATCCGGTCGGACGTATATCAAGAGACATATATCCGGCCGCACATAAACATCACTTATCATGCCCGTATTTCCATTAATTGAAGATCTGCACACTTGATGACAACTCGATGCATGTTCGACCGGCTGTAAAATTTGAATTATACGTTCGGCTAGACATAATTAAGTTCGTGATTTTAGAGATTAGCAATCAGCACACTCACTGACAACTGGCTCACATCCGACTGGATTTAGGGTTTTCAATGTATATCATGCCGGCTGTTATGGTCTTAGAGAAGGTAGGCCGGACATATATGATGTCTGATCGGTCTTAGTTTGTATTTCCTGGAGTTTTTTTCCTTTCCGGCATTCATCATTGCAATTTTCTAAGCTTTCAGATGTTGTCCTTATAAGAGACTCATCATCGGGTTATGCATAAATACAGTGTTTACAGTTGCCCCCACTTTGGTAGGCTTATGCAGTGTGTGACAGTGACAATTCTATCAAAATCATGCATGTATTTTTATGTACTTGGTTCATCGGGCGTCGCCAGACTTACTTGATCGTGTTGTAGTTGGATTGATGTCTGTGGGCTTTATTCCCAATGCTCTGAATAACTGCAAGCTTTATTTATGGCTTTGATAGTGGTGGGCTTTGTTCCAGATACTTTTGAGAATTGTGGGCTTTATTCCTCGATATTTTGAATGATTGTAGCCTTTATTCTCGATTTTGACGATTATGGGCTTTGTTCCCGCCTTCAATGATTGTGGGCCTTGTTCCCGATTTGGATGATCATGGGCTTTGTTTCTCGATGTTCTGAATGATTATAGGCTTTATTCCCGATTTTGAAGATTATGGGCTTTGTTCCCGACTTCGATGATTATTGGTCTTGTTCTCGATTTGGACGACTGTGGACTTTGTTCCCCAGTGTTCTGAATGATTTTTTTTTTGGAAAAATTACAAGTATATTTCAAAAGATGATTTTGTACAATTATACAAGGGCATCCCCCAGGAAAGCGCTAAAAGCACAAAAGCAACAATGAGCCAATAGCAAACACGGCCAAAATACACGGCCAAAGAAAATCGTACAAGAAGAATTAACCCAAAACAAATTGTTTACACTGCCAGGAGCTAGCGTCAAAGCCCAATAGCAACCCCAGCAGCCAAAACAAGCCCGCCCATCAAGCCGAATGATCAGCCCAAAAGCAAAAGCCACACGATGGATTAGAGAAAAACCTCTAGAAAGAGAGACAAAAGGCCGTCCAATCCAAGATGCCGGCCCACGACAAACGGCCCAAACCTCAAGCCGAGAATCAAATGTGCCTATTACAAAACGAAATCAAGCTGGAACAAGCCCCCACCCAGACCAGCAAGGCAAAAGACCAGGCTAGGCAAGCAGCCAGCTCAAACGAAGAGAAACAGGCCGAGAGAGAAATAAAAACCCAACAACGCCCCACTTCACAAACAGCAAACTGATAAACACGCAGCTGAAGCCCAAAAAGAATTCAAACACAGCCCAACAAGACGGCCCAACAGAAAAATTAATGGCCCACCAACGAATCAATGCAGAAACCAACTAAGCCTTGAATCCCACATTGATTAGAGCAAGGGAGGCGCCAAGATTCGAGCAACAAAACCCCAACCCACATCGATTATGGAACACAAACACTGCAAACTCTCAGCAGTGACCGAGAGGCGAGAACCACCAAAACCAAGCGTTAGCCTAGAAGAGCAAGGAACAATCCACACGCTAGAGCCAAAACAGTGACTACTAGGCCTCCAATTACCCAAAGATAGTTAACTTCAGAAGGGAAGCTATAATAGCTACTCAACCAGGACAGTCTACATCTGACAGTATCAAAAATTTCTTTTGTTACATGATCTTCCGAGCATGAACTCTGGTTGAACACTCTTCGGTTCTTTTCATACCAAATAAACAGCTAAAACAATACGGGCAAGCATGCAGACCATGTCATTTTCCTTTTTCAGCTTAATAATAGCCCAACGAATGAAGACTCCCCAATTCAAGCGTGGCCAACGAATAGGGACCCTCAAGCAGACTGCTTGCCAAATTCGGTTAGCAAAAGGACATTCAAAGAACAGATGCCCATGTGATTCACAATCAGAGGAACAGAGCACACATGAGGAGCTTTGAAGAATTCCAAACTGGCAGAGCCTATCCATAGTGCGCAATCTATTCATTGAGGCAAGCCACAGAATGAAAGAATGTCTAGGAATATTTCATTTGAACCAAATGAGGTGATGGATAGAGTCAGGACTTCTCTTGGCAAGAAGAAGATTCCAAGCACCGTCAACGGTGAAAGCCCCTGAACTGGTTCCTTTCCACTCGTACCAGTCATGCTCCTCAGAAACAGGCAAGAAAGTTATGGAGTCCCAAATGTCTTGAAGAGCCGGGAAACTAACTGGGAATTTCCAGCGACCATTATCAATTATGCGAGCCACTTTTGCATTTGGGTCCAGACCAGTATCCTTTAGAGCCCTGAAACTAAAGAGATTACAAAGAGGCCCTATAGGAAGCCAGTAGTCTCTCCACAAAAATATAGAAGAATCGTTGCCAATGCAAGCTTGGAACATTCCTTTGCACCAATCTCTACTATGAAGGATTTTCCTCCAAAGCCAAGAAGCACTAGAAGAAGGTGTCAAGTGCCAGAAAGATCTCTCTTTAATGATTTTATCATGCACCCAAGCAACCCAAACCGAGGCTTTGTCCGTGAGAAGCCTCCAGACATGCTTCAGAATTGCGGCCTTATTCCAGTCTTTTATTCTTTTAATGCCTAAGCCCCCTTCAGCCTTAGGGAAGCACAGGGATGCCCAAGCAACCTTTGCAGACGCTGTAGTGATGGTGCCTTTCCATAAGAAAGATGAAATAATACTCTCAATTTTGCGAATCACAGACTGAGGAAGCAAGAACAGGGAGCTCCAGTATACTTGGATGGAAAAAAGAACTGATTTGATCAACTGGAGTCTCCCTGCATATGAAAGGGAGGAAGAAGTCCAGAGATGGACACGAGCAAGAATTCTATCAATCAGGTCTTGGCAATCCCCATGCTTCAGACGTGTTGTCAGTAAAGGAACCCTCAGGTATCTGACAGGCAAAACTCCTTCCCTGAAGCCAATAACCTCTTGTAAGCTCTGAGCCCTTTCAACAGGCATCTTGGAAGTAAAGATACTACTTTTGTCACAGTTTGGCACTAGTCCCGAAAGATTAGAGAAAACATCAAGAGCTGTTTTATACATCCCCAAGGAGGTCTCATCCCCTCTACAAAACATAAGCAGATCATCGGCAAAACATAAATGAGTTAATCTACTCTTTTTACACCTCCAGTGGAATTTGAACCCCACTTCAGTACTCCTTGCTTGCAAAATTCCATGCAGCCCTTCCATAACAAGAACAAAGAGGTAGGGGAACAAAGGATCCCCCTGCCTAACCCCTCTGGAAGCTCTGAAAAACCCAAAAATCTCCCCGTTCAGGTTCACCGAAAAGTATGGGGTGGACAGGCACACATAGATCCAGTTAACCATACGAGAAGGAATTCCCACAGCCTTTAAACCTTCAAGAATGAACTCCTCCCATCTCACCGTGTCAAAAGCTTTCCTTATGTCAACTTTAAGCGCAACTCTAGGAGGTCCATCCAAATGGTAATTACGAACTAACTTTTGAGCCAGAAGGATGTTATCAGCAATTTGCCTTCCTGGAATGAAAGCAGATTGGGAAGAACTTATGATGGTAGGAAGGACTCTGTTGAATCTATTCACTATCACCTTCGAGATACATTTGTAGAGCACATTACAACAAGAGATTGGTCTGAAGTCACTAATGGTCTTAGGATGCTCGGATTTGGGTACCAGAGAGATGCGGGTAGCATTGACACACCTCGGTAATCTCCCTGTCTCAAAGAAAAATCTAACTGCAGCAAGTAAGTCATCACCAATGATTCCCCAGCTTCGCTTGTAAAAAAGGGCTGAGAATCCATCAGGGCCAAGAGCCCTGTCATCTGAGATGCTAAAAATAGCCTCTCTAATTTCTTCATCTTGCACGTCACTCTCCAATATAGGGATGTCCGCCAATTGAACCTTATTGGAGAAATAGTTGTTTGCATCTTCCAGATTAACCTGTCAGGAGAAGAGAACAAATTTGTAAAAAAATCTACAACATGGGCTCCCATCTCTTCTCTTTTCGTAAGAATTGTGCCATCTCCAGTTTCTAACCGGTGCAGCTGATTCCTTGCTTGCCTATGAACAAGGGATTTGTGGAAGAATTTGGTGTTCTGATCCCCCAAATTCAACCACTTAATCCTAGATTTCTGCTTATAAAAAGACTCCTCCTCCCTAGATAGCTGAAAATAAACTTTTAACCTAGCTCGCTCTTCAAGCAAAATAGCCTCATCATTCGGCTGGTTATCCAATTCCTGTTGGGCAGCAAACCACAGCGTTTTCGCAGTCTCCAGCCTAGAAGAGATGTGGCTGAAATCTTTCTTATGGAGGAGACGAAGCTCTTTTTTTAACCAGCCCAGTTTGGTGGTGAAACGATACATGGCATCCCCTCGCACAATCCTCTGCCAAACTCGCTGGACCATGGGAAGGAAATCATCATGATCAGCCCAAATGTTGAGGAAACGAAAAGGCATGTGGGTAGTCTCTTGGAGTGGAGCAAATTTCAAAATTATGGGAGTGTGGTCAGAAAGCAACCTCGGCAGAAACTCAGTACACGTATTCGGCCAAGTTCCCAGCCAATCAGTGTTATGGAAGCTCCAGTCAATTTTCTGGAGAATGGACTCAGGCCCCCTCTACCATTATGCTAAGTATATTTGAGACCCAAAGATGGGCACTCCCCCATCTCAATATCTTGAAAACAAGAAGTAAAATCTTGAGTGTGACTAGGCCATTGACGACTGCCACCAATTCTATCACTAGGCCGAAGAATTTCATTAAAATCCCCCAACATAGCCCAAGGGACGATTTTGCAATCCTGGAAGTCCTCCTTCAGACACCCCCAAAGATCCAGCCTATCATTCGCATTATTGTGGCCATAAACAAAACTCAGAGAACAAGATATACCATCATCGATTTTATTGAGCCAGCAAGTACTCTTTGATCAAAAACCTTCATATTAGTCACGCTGAAAATCCGAGGATCCCACCCCACAATAATTCTGGCAGGCAAATCCACAGTTGCGTTTGACTTAAAGTTCCAAGTAGGGAAACAATTATGAGAAATAGACTCCAAGTTGTGGAAAGCGGCCTTGGTTTCTAAAAGGCCGATAATCCCAAGATGGTTCTCCCGGATCAGATTACGAACTTCTTGCACAGTAGAAGGGCCATTTAAGCCCCTCACATTCCAACACCCAATCATTGGTGTTGGATGGAAATTCATATTAGTCATTTTGAGGGGCGTCCCTCCACCTTCTTTTTCCCCTTCTTCTTTGACTTGTGAAGCCTAGACGAAGAGGAACCGTCCCCTGGAACCGGGCTGTTGCCTCCCAAAGAAGCACTTTTGTTGGTCTGGCAGACCCCTTCTGCTGCACCAACAACCATTATAGGATCGACCATGAGGATCCCTTCATCATCCATGATCCCAAAGGAGTTAGAAACTTCAATAGAGCTCAAGTCTTCCAGATCAAAGGGAATTAACCCCAAAGAGTCTAGCTCACGCTTCTCCCAAGAGGGAATAATTACCCATTGAAAATCAGCAGACGAATAACACTCCCCTCTCTCCCGCAGCGCATAAAAACTTGGTTTAGGATCCAACCGTGCAACCACACCACCATCACACTGAGGGACCTTATTTCGTGAGCTACCCTCCCTAGTCCCTTTCTGTACGGTGCTCAACCTCCCCAAAGCAGAAAGGGGTGAAGCTGGAAGAACCTCCGCAATTCGGGCCCTTCCTGCATTTACAGCAGCCCCTTGATTTGTCCCCTCATCCCCTCCCAAAGGATTGACTCCAACTTGCACTGGGGCCTCCCTGCTAGCGTGCCTTTCATCACTCTGATTCGGCCTCTTGGCAATCTGCTTCCCCATTATTTTACCAGTATCACAGTTATGGCCATAAACACAGCACTTGTTGGACAAAATGACCCATATCATCACTATTTGCACAGATCATTGTGTTGTTGTAGCAAATTAACTATGTGACAAGGAAATTGCACTCTCATCATTTGTGATTAGATCACCTTAGATATATAAATGAAGAGAGGTCCCTATGATTAGTTCCTGGACTGAGAATGATATGAGACAGTATCAGTCCCCGAAGGATTAATCATTAAATATCCCTAGCCGGAGTATTATCGAGACTGGACATCGATAATGCGGAATAGGCTAGTATTGCACTTGTGTGCGTTGTGAGGGCACAACGGCATAGTTCTCATATATATATAAGTATTGGATACTTATGCAAGTGCGATAGGAGGTCGTGTTTCACCGATGGTACGGGAAACAGCTTCGCTCTGGATAGACCCCTCGGAATCCCATTGGTATTATGACTATGTGTCTATGGGAGGCCGAAATCAAGGTCGGTGTGTATAGTCTTAACCTGAGACTTACATCGGTAATGCTTACGACAATCGATATACTTTAGTTGAGGTCGTCTAGGACTCTAACCGGTTCTGTGTACGCCAATGCCGGGTATATTGAGAATCGTAGTGCATTGGATGTGATGTCAAGACGGAAGTATCACTCCAGTCATAGTGGAGATGATGTCACGCAAGATACGGTATTAGTGCTCTTAAGTGCTGCGCGGCCATCGGGATATTATGACAAGGTCATGTATATCCGATTATAGAGACTAGTTACCAGACATCCGACATGTGCTTCGTACGGGGCAGACACTTATCCAGCCCCAAGCCTAGCACGTGACTGTCCGATACCGGGCCGATATACACAATACAATAGTATACTACGCTTGATACAGATCTTAATATTCTTAGATGGATATGTCCGGAGAATTGGGTAGACTTGGTGCTTTGCTAGGAGTCGACCTTGTCTCGTAAATCGGTAGAACGTAGTACTTGGTACGTACGTGATTCGGATACTCCGACGACCGTATTTACTGCCAACTTATCCGGAGATCTCATGGGTCGCTTCCCGATAATCCACCGATGACGCACAACTCGCACTCTTGAATAATCTGGGATTATAAAGTAGAGAGAGAAAATAATCTAGGATTAATACGAAGATATTTTATCTAGGATAAAATATCGTCTAGAGAGAGATAACGATTAATTTGGAATTAATCGGTAAATTAATATATTCGATATATTAAACGAAATTAGATTTCGACGCGAAATTAAAATTAGATTTTAATTCGGGCGAACGAATTAATTTAGAATTAATTCGTTAGCGACGTGAATAGCGAATTCGCTAGGCGTAATCATCTAATTACGACGCGACGGAAAAATCGTTAATTTGGAATTAGCGAACCCGAGCCCGAGTGTGATTGCGAGCGCATTCGTATTTCGAATTCGAGTGCGGCAACGCAAGTCGCATCAAGCGTCAAATCATTCGTCATATCAAGCGTCAAATCAAATGTCACTTTGAGTGATGTGATTGATTGATGTGATTGATTGATTGATTGAAAAGACAACTTGTGACACTTTGAGTGATGTAAGTTGTTGGAATAGTAATAGTTGATGGCTTTTATTGTTGACAAATTAAAAGCAAATGAAATGCAATTAAAGGCAATGCTAGTGAATTTCACACAAGTATATAAGATATATTTGAAATGCATTTCATTTAACAACTTAACACATTTTCTTCTCTCATTTTGCTCTCTTCTCTCACGCCCATTTGCTTAGAAGCTCACTGGTTTGGAGCCATAAATGGCGTGAACTAGGGAAGCAAGAGTTGGGTTTTCATGGTGAAAAATCCAAGTGCTGGCACACTACGAGTCTTGCGAAGGTGGTAGGGAGGTTCGACCATGAGCCGGGATCCGTCCGACGAAGCTAGGAGCTCCGTTTCGCATCTCAAATTTCTGTTTTTGGAGACAGTGGACTGCTGCAGTTGGGCGTCCTTGGCAGTGCGTTTTTGGCCTTCGTTCGTCTCCAAATTGACTCAACCGATCGATGTGAGTATTCCGCTACCTCCGTTGGTGTATTCACGCATGTTTTCATTGCTTGTATGATCTTGGGACCTAGATTTAAACCAACAATGGCATCAAGAGCTTAGGTTCAAGCATGAAAAATGTAGGGCTTAAAATTGGGTATTTTGTATTTGAGCATGATTTAACAAAATTGGATGTTTGAGCATGCTTAATATATGTTGAATTGATGATTGATTTGATCAATTTCAAGAAAATGTGATTGGATCAATTTTGCCCAAATTTGTGAGTTGGCCGAATATGATGGTGAATTTTGGATTCTTGGAATTTTTGATTTTGATTCATTGGATGAAGTTAGAATCATGTAGGATGATGTTAATTTGAATCGAATTGGATTGGATTTCGAATTGGACAAAAATCCCTAAATTCTATATGTTGGCCGAATTGCTTATTGCCCTAATGTCTTGGTATTTTTGATTTTATGAACATTGGATGTGTATGAAATCATTTAGGATGTTGATTTAATGTCGATTGTGGGTTCGATTGGATCGAAACCGAATCGGACACAAAATCCCTCCTTGGCCGAGAGCTTTGAAGTATGTAAATGGGTTTGATTTTTCAATTTGTGTGTTGGACATATAATAATGAAATGAGCATGATTAATTAGACTAATATGGTGTTTTAGAAATATTGATTTAGTTGATTAATCATGTAATGCACTTTAGGTAATTAAATTGCTAAATTGGATTTATGTAATTTAATTATTTGAGGCCTTAAATTGGATTTGGGCTATTAATGTTGTAATTGGGCCTATTGGGCTTGATTTTATCAAGTTGGGTTTAGGCCAAATGGATTGGATCCAATTGGGCCCAAAACCTTAACCATAAAGCCCAAATGCAACTAATGAACCTTTAAAGTTCAATTGGGTCTAATGGGCCAAGATTGATTTATGGGCTTATGGGGTAAATCCCGGATTGGACTTTGGTTATCGGTTTGACCCGAGTTGACCAAAAGTCCACGCCTTAAGAAATCAATTAAAAGCCCATTGGACTTTAGTTGAATTGACGTTGGACGTTAATCGGTCTTTGAGACGCGTTACGATTAAATTTGGAATTTAAATCGTAAAAGGTTTATTAAATAAAAGTGTAATATTTAATTTGGAATTGAATAGTGAATTAGTATTAAATACATGTTAAATTAGATTTAATGATGTAGTTTAATTTAATTCATGAATTCGTACTTTAAGTACTTATTCGCAAAAACGAGTTTGACTCGAACAAAATCAAATCGTTGTTTGAACATTGGATGATCACTTAATTATCAGATTAATTAATTTGATTAGATTGATTGATAGCATGCTTATGTGTGTGAATACGTGGTTGTGTTGAATGAATAATGTATATCGGATGGATATTAGATGGGTGGGCAATTTTAGAAATTGTTGTAATAAATTCGATTTATTAAATTGGACCTGCGTGTCCAGCCTTATCACCTTTATTCTCTTTGTATTCTCTTCTCACCTATTCCCCTCAATATAAATGAGGTTTCTTTAGAAGTGTAGTGTAAGGGGTAGAAGTAATACAAGTGCTAGCTTGAGTGAGAAATGGAGAGATTTGATCTAGGATCAATGTGTTAAGTATCCATCCGCATATCATTATTATTTATTTTCATATGCGCTTTATTATTTGTTTAGAATGCATGTTTAAGGGTGTATGATGATGAGACCTTAACAAAGATAATTAAATTGGTAGCCAATTTGCACGCGAAAAGCCCTCATCAAATATCATGCGTTTTTTCCTTCCATTGAGTGATTCTTACTCAAGATCCTAGATTGGCAAGGGTTGTTGGCCAAAGTCAAGCCCTTGTCCGTCGAAGATGTGTTTGAATCACGAAGCTTTGTTCCATATTGGTGTCTTGTCCAAGTTGTGGTTTGTTGGCCAAAGTCAAGACCACTTCTTGTCCAATGACATTGATTACGAAGCTTCCATGGTCAATGGGTCCGCGCTTGACTGGGATCATTAGGTTTGTTGTGCCAAAGCCAAGGCCTAGTTGATTCAGAGGAAAAGGTTAGGGTATACATTCGATGTATAGGCATATATAAGATATATGTTTGGGACTTGGATGTCCACCTACTGGATCTAGGAGTTGGATGAGATCCAATTAATCTTCGAGATCTACCTAGTTAATTATCATACAATTGTTGGCCAAAGTCAAGATTGTGTGATATTTAACGGGATCCTAGCCCACTAGGAAACACGGTTTCCCGAGTACTCGACAGAGGGTTAGAGGCTCGACGAAAAATAGTGGGAGGCAAGTATTGAATTTGCAACATTCGTTCGAATACTCGCTAAACGCGCTCATCTATTTTATTCGTCATATTAATCAAAAGTATTAGTTGGACTAATATTTTATGTTGTTTTAAAAATATATATAGTTGGACTATATACAAACTCATTCAATATATAGTTGATTTTATAATTGGATTATAGTAATCAATATAATTGAATTAAATGATAGTTGATTTTATAATTGATTATAGTAATCAATATTAAAATTATAGTTGATTAAATAATTGGATTATTGTAATCATTATAATAAATAGTACCTTATTAAATTGATTAAATATTTGGACTATTGAAATAAAGAAAGAATTGAAAAGTTGAATATTTAAAATATATAATCCTTGGATTAAATGTTTTAAATGATTTAATTTTCATATTGGGATAAATAATAGGTTAATTTATTTGATAAAATAACTTATTATGACTAGGCCCATAATTATGCAAATAAGTAGAGCATAAAATCTTTGGAAGATTTATATGATGATGACTTTAGTGCTTAATTTAATATACTTGACAATAAATCTATCTTTAGATTTAAAAGTATTAAATCGCAATTAATAATTCTTAGAGAATTGATTTGACTATTCTATGGGTGAAAGTCAAAAGTTTGCAATTGGGCGTGTTGCACAAGGTGCACATCGTTTCAATATTCTGAAACCCAAGGCTTGGCCAAAGGTTTGTGAAATATTGAAAAGATAATTGACATATCCCAAAGTAACTACCATTTGGATATGGCAGACACCAAGGAATTAAAGAAAGGGCGAGGCTCTAACTTTAAAATATTTGTCAAAGTTATGTTCACTACTAGTATTGAAATTAGATTTTAAATACTTAGTGTGGTACATAAAATATATGTATTGATGTTCAGAATCTGCTTTGAGCAGGATACTGACTTCAAGCTGAGATTACTCTGCGAATCGGAATCGGGACGAAAGTTGCTGTTTCGACCGTAGATACCTAAAATTAGGAACTACCCTTCGGGTATGTACTTAAATTAGGAACTGTTATAATGTAACTAGTTTGACTAGAGACATTATCTCTATATCAGTGTTTAATCCGTTGCGGATAAACCTTTATATTCTTGAACACTAAGTGTTTCATTATATAAAGATGATACTGAGATAAATACATTAGATGTGAATAACAGAATTTATATTTTGAATATAAATAAAATCTCAAACATATAAAATGACAAATAAATAGCTCAAATTGATTTGATCAATAGAGACTTATTTGTGGTATTGTTGTCTAGGACACAATTTAACGAGACTCGTATATCCACACTTTTGAAGAGTGGGTACTAGGACTGATTTGACTATTCAAATAAAGTCTGCGAATCTAGTTTATTAGGTAAAGTACCTAAAATACTATTTACTTGGTAATAGTATAAGGGCCACCAATCTGTTAGCCCTATTCATGGTGAAGTTAGTGGGCCCATATCTAGCTAGGCTAGATGTGAACATGAATATTTTGTGACCTTAACGGATGTAACATCACGTTATGGTTATGTGTTTCTTTTGAAGAACACAGATCGGAAACTATTAGGTTTCGACACGAAGTAGATTAACAGATCGACTGTAGTATTATGCCGTCACGGTAAGACCGTAATGGAAAATACTTAAGCAGTAAGTTTCAAACATACATGAAAGAGTATAGTATTCTTTCAGATGAGGACTCCTCCCGAGACACGTCAGTTTGACGGTGTGTCCAAACTAAAAACCGAATTTTGTTGGACATGATAAGGTTTATCACGAGTCACTCTGAGCTATCATTTCCTTCAACGGATATGTATCTACAGTGCAAAACTTATTTAGAATAAGGTTCCATATAAATCTGTTTGACATATATCATATAGGATATGAACAGGAAAGAAACAGGGTTTCTCATTCCTAATAATTTGGGTATGCCAGGCATAACGTTTGGATGATACCAAACTAAAAGACCCAAATTGGATAAGTGCCAATATAGGTTATCCTAAGGGAACCATAAGTATAGTACTTATAAATCTCACATGAGAACAATATGATTGTTGCTCACCATGCGGTTTTCCTGAGAGGAATACCGATATGCAGTGGTCAGTGGGAGGATAGTGATACTCGATGAAAATCGGAGTAATACTGTTCTAGGCACGAAGTCCTTAATGGAACACAAATAGTTCATCTATGATGAATCTGTACCATTAATCTTCAAATACACAAGAACTTCGTAGATCGGATAGAGTCAGAAAACAACCTAGGGTATGTGTTTCTGATCTAACCTCATAAAGATGTCAATCTTATGAAGGTATATCCACCGACTACGTTTTGAGGAAGTGATACGAGGTATCGACTCCCTATTATGGCAAAGTGCCATGAGTCCGAAATGGATTCCATGTATAACAACTATTTTGGATACTAGTTGTTGTACCACAAGGCATTGTGCCTATTGGTACATTAAACGTCTTCAAGGAAGACATACATGGAAGGCAACATACCAACGTACAAAGCTAGGCTTTTGACGGAAAGGTATCGTTATCAACATTGTGTTAATAACGGTTCAACCTTTTACCTGTTGCCATAGTAAATCCATTTTGATGATGCTTGTTAATACTGCATATTTCATTTATGAAATGTGTCAGATGCAGATCAAAATCGCTTTCCTGAAAAGGAAACCTTTTGGAGGATGTTTAAAACATCCTGACGATTTTGTATAACCAACAAACGAGGTTTGCGGGTTATTCAATCCATGTTTGGATTAATGCAAGCATAAGGTTCTTGGAACTGTCGTTTTTGAAATAATCATAATGATTTATGATTTGACTCAAAACGAAATAATTCTTGTGTATATAAGGAGGATAGTGGGAGAGGGCACTGACAATGAAATTCCCATAAAGCAATTGGTGAAAGCTTGGCTTTCATAGATTCTATTCTTTCAATAGAAATTCTCCGTAGAATTCTGGGGAGTAACAACCTTTATTCAAGGAATAAAGATCTACTGGGATAGATTTGGAGTTGTTAACACTCTCTGGGAAATTGTACATTTAAAATGTACTTTATAGGGTGTCTCATACGCTTCGAGCATATGGAGTCACAATCGGATCAATCCAAGTGATAGTCACTGGATTGAAGTTAAGAACATCTGTTAGTATCTTAGAGAACTAAAGATGCTGTCTAAAACTATGGAGAATGAGAACTTGAAGTGACTGGGATCACTGCTGCAAGTTTCCAAACAGTAAAATACTGCGGTACTATAAAGTTTGAATAACGGGACAGTGAGCTGGAAATCTGCTGAGCAAGATACTGTTGCCGAATAAACAACAAATGCGGATTATTGCTGCAGCTGAGGCAGCAAAAGAAGCCATTTGGATCGAACATAAATCTAATTAGATTAGATATAGTTCTGTTAGCAGCTGAGCTAGGCGTCAGCACAGGCTAAGGAATTAAAGGTCTCATCGACGATCCAGATATATACTTCTATATCATCTGATTCGTTCGGATCATACATCGTAGCGATGTGATGATCGTGTAAATCGCGTCAGACGATAATCATACAAATCCACTGACGAAAACCTTTCCTCAGCAAGTTGAGCAAACCGTACATAGTTCGGGTGTTAGACACTCGAGTGACTGGCTATGTGCCAAGTGGGAGATTGTTGGACAAAATGACTCATAGCGTCACTATTTGCACAGATCATTGTGTTGTTGTAGCAAATTAACTATGTGACAATGAAATTGCACTCTCATCATTTGTGATTAGATCACCTTAGATATATAAATGAAGAGAGGTCCCTATGATTAGTTCCTGGACTGAGAATGATATGAGACAGTATCAGTCCCCGAAGGATTAATCATTAAATATCCCTAGCCGGAGTATTATCGAGACTGGACATCGATAATGCGGAATAGGCTAGTATTGCACTTGTGTGCGTTGTGAGGGCACAACGGCATAGTTCTCATATATATTAAGTATTGGATACTTATGCAAGTGCGATAGGAGGTCGTGTTTCACCGATGGTACGGGAAACAGCTTCGCTCTGGATAGACCCCTCGGAATCCCATTGGTATTATGACTATGTGTCTATGGGAGGCCGAAATCAAGGTCGGTGTGTATAGTCTTAACCTGAGACTTACATCGCTAATGCTTACGACAATCGATATACTTTAGTTGAGGTCGTCTAAGACTCTAACCGGTTCTGTGTACGCCAATGCCGGGTATATTGAGAATCGTAGTGCATTGGATGTGATGTCAAGACGGAAGTATCACTCCAGTCATAGTGGAGATGATGTCACGCAAGATACGGTATTAGTGCTCTTAAGTGCTGCGCGGCCATCGGGATATTGGACAAGGTCATGTATATCCGATTATAGAGACTAGTTACCAGACATCCGACATGTGCTTCGTACGGGGCAGACACTTATCCAGCCCCAAGCCTAGCACGTGACTGTCCGATACCGGGCCGATATACACAATACAATAGTATACTACGCTTGATACAGATCTTAATATCTTAGATGGATATGTCCGGAGAATTGGGTAGACTTGGTGCTTTGCTAGGAGTCGACCTTGTCTCGTAAATCGGTAGAACGTAGTACTTGGTACGTACGTGATTCGGATACTCCGACGACCGTATTTACTGCCAACTTATCCGGAGATCTCATGGGTCGCTTCCCGATAATCCACCGATGACGCACAACTCGCACTCTGAATAATCTGGGATTATAAGTAGAGAGAGAAAATTAATCTAGGATTTATAACGAAGATATTTTATCTAGGATAAAATATCGTCTAGAGAGAGATAACGATTAATTTGGAATTAATCGGTAAATTAATATATTCGATATATTAAACGAAATTAGATTTCGACGCGAAATTAAAATTAGATTTTAATTCGGACGAACGAATTAATTTAGAATTATTCGTTAGCGACGTGAATAGCGAATTCGCTAGGCGTAATCATCTAATTACGACGCGACAAAAATCGTTAATTTGGAATTAGCGAACCCGAGCCCGAGTGTGATTGCGAGCGCATTCGTATTTCGAATTCGAGTGCGGCAACGCAAGTCGCATCAAGCGTCAAATCATTCGTCACATCAAGCGTCAAATCAAATGTCACTTTGAGTGATGTGATTGATTGATGTGATTGATTGATTGATTGAAAAGACAACTTGTGACACTTTGAGTGATGTAAGTTGTTGGAATAGTAATAGTTGATGGCTTTTATTGTTTGACAAATTAAAAGCAAATGAAATGCAAATTAAAGGCAAATGCTAGTGAATTTCACACAAGTATATAAGATATATTTGAAATGCATTTCATTTAACAACTTAACACATTTTCTTCTCTCTCATTTTGCTCTCTTCTCTCACGCCCATTTGCTTAGAAGCTCACTGGTTTGGAGCCATAAATGGCGTGAACTAGGGAAGCAAGAGTTGGGTTTTCATGGTGAAAAATCTAAGTGCTAGCACACTACGAGTCTTGCGAAGGTGGTAGGGAGGTTCGACCATGAGCCGGATCCGTCCGACGAAGCTAGGAGCTCCGTTTCGCATCTCAAATTTCTGTTTTTGGAGACAGTGGACTGCTGCAGTTGGGCGTCCTTGGCAGTGCGTTTTGGCGGCCTTCGTTCGTCTCCAAATCGACTCAACCGATCGATGTGAGTATTCCGCTACTTCCGTTGGTGTATTCACGCATGTTTTCATTGCTTGTATGATCTTGGGACCTAGATTTAAACCAACAGCACTGTGGGCACCGCTGAGGTTTCCATTCATACTCAACACCAATTCGTATGGGATCACATGAAGTTTGCATTTCAGAGTAAAATTGTGCACATATGGCCTAGCTGCGTCAAGTTCAACACACACCCGGGCATATGAAAGCTTGGACTTCTCGTGAGTAGCCCGGTCACAGGACAACGGTTTCCCAACAATGCCCGCCACAAAGCTTAGAGCTTTATTTGACCAAAGGGTAAAAGGCAGTCCCTTAAGTTTTATCCACACCGGCACTTTAGTCAATTTACTTTTGTCAAACACAAAGCAAGCATGCCATTGCTGCAACATCATGAATTTCCCTCCGAACATCCATGGCCCATCCGCCAGCACCTCGTCGAGTTTCTCTTCATTGTTGAAACGGAAAATAAAGAATCCTTCATAAGAAGAAACAAATTGAATGCCATAGGACTTTCATTCCTTAAGAGCTATAGTGCGAGCAGCATGAAACGGGAAAGATGAACCTGGAATGAACCCTACTAAGCATTGAGTCCAATCCTGAAAATTTTCTTCAATAAACTCGTCCGGCAGAGTATATTCAGAACACCCCGGCTCCTGAGCTAAGCGACTGTCTAAGGAAAAGCGGGACTTGGCAGAAGACGCCCATACTTTGTCTGCCCAAGAGCCACGAACCTTATTAGCAGATCCCACCCTATTAACGTTCTGGACAGCCACGCTTACAGTCTCAGTTCCGTTTTGACAGCTTTGAGGAGAAACACCCTTCACGTGCTGCTCAAGAGATGCACATGCAGATGCTTTAGTCCCCAAAGGCCCAATTCCGTCAGGCCCAAGTTGCTTTTCGGCTCCTATTACAGCCAACATTTACGCCAGTGTTAATGGGCTTTTGCACAGCAGGCCCATCCTGCTTTTGCTTCCCACTTGCACGTGAAGTCATCACGCTGCACGTGATAAACATAAATCGGCTAATGAGGACATCCTTCAGAAGATCAAATTCCAAGGTTTTCAATAACAGTATGAATATGCGATGAATGCCAAGCCCAGTCAACGCCAGTCAACCCGATTCAACTTCCAAAAAATTGTCACAGAAAGCGATCAAAAAGGAAATCAAATAGAATGTGACTAGGCGATCCAGCAAGAAATTAATTAAAACCCCAAATTTGAGTTCAAGACAGCAAAATTCCTACAAAATTCCAAGAGCCTCTCGTTCGTCAAACTCCAAACCAAGAATTCAGAGAAATTCCCCCCAAAATCTTGTTCAAATCTAGCAAATTGCACCTCCAGATGAAGAACAATGACAAATTATGACACTAGTTGATTCGGCAATCCGAAAATGACACAACAATTGGCTGTAATTTGACGAGAGAGTCTCCCGAAGGTTGCAAAGAGTTGAGAGAATTTGATGAGAGAGAAAATCTAGAAAGAGAAAAAATATTACCAAATGGATGATTGCAGGCTTTATTAGAACATTGTTCTGAATGATTGCAGGCTTTATTCTTGATTTTGATGATTGTGTGCTTTGTTCCGGATGTTCTGATTGGCTATAGGCTTTATTTGAATTTGGTGATTATGGGCTTAGTTCCCGACTTTGGTTGGCTACATGCTTTATTCTTGACTTATTCCTGAGTTGGGCTTTGTTCCCGACTTGTAGGCTTTATTTCTGATGCTTCTGAATGGCTATAGGCTTTATTCCTGACTTGGTTGATTGTGAGCTTTGTTCCCAACTTTGGGCTTTTCTTCAATATGCTTCTTCTTTAGGCGGGCCTCGCCCCCAACATTCTTTTTTTGGCGGGCCTCACCCACAATATCCTTCTTTTGGTAGGCCTCGTCCTTACTTCTCTGATCCCAGATACTCCGTGTCTTGAAGGCTCTTGTCGCATCCCTCATTTCTTAATTGTTTTTCTTCTCTTTTTGCTTTATATCTATTTCCTGATAAATAAATGTTATGTGTATGTTTGCGTGTATGCATGTGTGCAAATGATCTCTATTTGCATACCCATTCTTGGGCTTGAGAGAACGTATGAGACTTGGTGTCCTTCTATGGAGATATCATCAGGCTTCGTCTGACTTTTGTTCAAATTATCCTTCGGGGTTTCTCCAATCTTCGCTTTTGTATTCAAAATTTCTTTTATCATGTAATAACTCTTCGTATGTTCTCGAAAGTTTTCTCAAAATTCCATCTCTTTCAAAGTTTGAGCATTGTCTAAATTCAAAACTCAATTTTAACAAAGGTCTCACATTTCAAATGCTTCCCCAAGTGTGTGTGTGGTTCTTTTTACCACGAATCGCGTGCAACTCGGATTGGTTTATGCTGACACTAAGTGTAGACTAGTGCTGTCACTTTAGTTCATTTTCACATTTTCTTTGGTCAAGGTAATTTAACACCTAGTTTAAGGGTTAGAAAAAATTTATTTTATGTAGATCTTGTCTTTTATCCCTAACTTCCTTAAGTCGTTAAACTGTCTTTTTACGCAACGACTACATATTTGTGATGCGAGCATCTGGTTACTTAACAATTTCACCAACTCAAGTTTCTTTGCATACTCAGTATTTGAGTTGTTGTTTGACGCGAAAGTACTCGTTGGGTTCAGATACTCCCGCTAAACACTTCAAAAAGCGGAATAAATTTTGTAGGATTCATTTTTTTTTTCTCTATTTTCCTTTTTGCTTTCCTTTTTTTCTCCTTTTTTCCACACATTTGTTTTGCATCATCTCTTTATCCTAGTGTCATCTTAACCTCGTCTTTAGGAAATAGTCAAATGAATGTCAAGTGTCTTGACTATCTCAACAAGTTGGGCCAACATAAATTCTTTCTAAGTTGGCAATGCAATTCTAAGATCAAGTATTTGTGTGCAATATTTTGGATGGAATTCTGCTAGTGATTCCAAATTTCAAACTTCTTTCAAAATTTAGGCACGCTCATTTTTGTTGAGAGACATAAAAAAATTTATACAAATCAAATTTATTTCATTATTGATAAAAGGAAGAGTCATTACATGCTGAAAAAAAATATGCAAATACAAATTTGTTTACAATTTAGTGCCTGATTACTGCATGGTTAAAGCTTGTTCTGGATCAGGCATTCTTTCGGCGTCCATCAGATTTTGGATTTCATGCCTGAGACGAAGGAAATTACCGGTGCCATGGCCCTTCTCCTGATGGAAGTGGCAGTATTTGTTCTGGTCCATGTGGCGGGGGATTGGGCTTCGTAGTGGTCTAGGCTCCAAGGGCTTCAGTAGGCTATATTTCTCAAGCTTAACTAAAACTTTGGACATTGGCCTTCCTAAGTTGGAAAAGTGTCGCTTCTGGACAGTGTTAACTTCTGCTATTTTTGAGCCCTCTCCATTATTCTTCTTATATTGCCATCGGCCGTAGAGCTTCTTGTACTCCACTTCTTCTTATTCTTCTATGTCTATGACAGTCTCCTTTAACTTCCAGAAGTTTGAAATCATGGAGGTAGTCCTTTTTAACTTGTTATAGATGGAAAGTTAGGTGCCCTTAATGATCATTTTTATTTGGTAATTCCCTGAGAGCCGTGTTTGACTCTTTAATAGCTAGCTTCTCTAGTAGTCCAGGTATTCTTTGAAACTCTCTTCAAGTTTTTGCCTTGTATTCTCCAAGTCACGAAATGATAGGTCCAGCTCCAAATCTGTGACATATTGGTTCAAGAAGGCTTGAGCCAATGCCATCGAATCAACCTTCATATTTTTCTCCAAGTTATGGCACCATACTTCTGGTGCTCCTTCCAATGACACCCCAAATATTTTATGCACTTGACGTTGGGATAGTCTAGTTGCGTTCATCAAAGAAACATATTATCGGAGATGCACTTTTGGGTCTCCGTTTTCATTGAAATTTATCATTTCTAGCATTTTGAAATCAAAAATGAGTTGTTCTTCGAAGGCCAGTGTACCATATTCAATGAGGTCTTCATGTTTGCCCTCCATTTTCTGGGCTACCCTCTCCATTTGCTCTCTAAGTTTTTGGAACTAGACCTCAGTCTGAGATTTGGCCATTCTGTCTGCGGCGTACTCGGCCATGTTATCTTCTAACACATGGATATCTTCTGTCGTCCTATTCTCGGGCCCCTCATGTCTCCTCTCACTAGTATCGACCCTTACCGCCTGAGGCGTTGTCTGTATTATTGTCAGGTTAGCAATAACATTGGCTAGGGTTTGTAGTTGTTCTACCATTTTATTCACGGTCTTTTCCAACTGATATACTCAGGAACTGTCGGTGCTAGCCATTTCAGAGTCCGTCAGTTATCTCTTGACTAATCTACTTTAATCTCGAATCCAACGGACCCCTATGATGGCTGCATCATAAAGTTTTAGCATGATGCATGTATGCATGCAATGTAGGAGATGCATGAAAATGCATGGTGTGATTCAACATCAGCATATACCCTTCCAACCTTATTCCTCTCACACACGTGATAAGTCTCATATCCGCCTTAGCTATGGCTTAGCTTATGCACCATCGGGGGTACATAAGTTCGTTCTCTCTTATACTAAAGGTTCATCTTGGCTATTTTGGTTCTGTTCCATCGTTAAAAGACCAAGGCCACCCATTTACATAATGACTAAGCTTAATATGGGATCGTGCCATTTTATGAAAATGACGGATTGGACCCTTAGCAATCTCGGCTATTTTGGGATGGGCTTAGAAACGTTTAGGAATGTCCAAACGGGTAAAACAAGGCGTGCCCTTTCTATATGAAAGCCAATGTAGGGTATCAGACTCATGTTCGACACTTTTGGATCCTAACTAAATATTTTTAGGCCCAACGAGGTTTGCATACATGTTGGCCCACTATCATTTCAAAGTACTTGGCCCATTTATCATGAAATTGAAAACTTATCCCAGTTGTAAAGGCCAAGAAGTTTACAACCCATGGCAAAAGATCCAAACAACTTCAAATGATTAGGGGCTTAAACACAAGCATAAGAGAGGCTTCTATAGGATAACACCAACTATCTTTCATGTGGGCTTAAAAGGGTAAGGCTTAGGCTCTTATCAGCGAAGGGTTGCCTACAACTAGGTCTCCCCACTCGAGACTCTAATCAACCAAGTGAACGTACTTTTTTTATACCCAATGACATGAAAGGTTGTCCACAACTAGGTCTACTCACTCAAGGGTTCGATCAACCAAGTGAACACACTTTTATGCTCAAGAGTACATGCCAATAAATGATAGTTATCATCACATACCAATCCACCGCCTTGAGTGAAAGTGATTTCTCGATATGTAACGCCATCGGAGCTAAAAAGGTATGCAAAAGATGAAGACATGATTCTACTCAATCTCGCCATAAATACTACAAGTAGTACGTGAAGTACGTGAAACGTAAAAACATTCATATAGTAGTCATGCATTTGGATACATTCATAATAAAAAATTTATCTCTCAGTAGTACGTGAAGTTATATCCCGAGTGAAAACTATACTACTGTCCATTAGGAATCGGCTATGAATCTTACGTTCGGATTTCCATCATATAAAACATGGGATTATACGACTAGATATAAAGCACGTCCGGCTAGACATATAACAAATCTAGCCGGACATATTCACAAACATGACAGTAAACAAAGCATGTAAATAGCGATAACAAATCATAACATGCTTAAATAATAATGAATTAGCAACACATGCATTTATCAACCAAAACAATAGAACGACATAACTAAACGTTCATAACCTAAGAGTAAACTACATAGAAAAATAAATGGAGCCGGATATATCTATATCTTTTCTTTTTTGGATAAAGTAAGTGTATTAACCAAAAGAAAACAATACAAGAGCAAAGGGGCATACCCCAGACAACTAGAGAGGACAGGCCCTCCTAGAAGAAAAGCCGAAAGGCTACAAGCAAAAGAAGATCAACAGAAAATGTCATCGGGCAAGTGCCATGATAGGTGAAGCCATTTATTGTCATAAGATGGATTCACCTTCCGTAAAAAGCCAGTACGAATCCGAACATCAAAAACAATATCACTAAGCAGGACAGAAACAGGCCGAAGAGGCGCATCATGAGTGTGGGCATTCCTCTCCCTCTATAAATGGTAAACTGACACGGCAAAGGACAGCCGAACAAGAAGATGACGCAAAGAGGCGTCAGAAAACTGACACATCCACTCAACAGTCTGAAGCCAATCTCGGCAACTCCAATCTAACCCACACATAGCCAGCACAGTCGACCAGATCTTAGAAGAGAAAGAGCACTGGAAGAAAAGATGATCAACATCCTCACTAGAACAACCACAGAGAATACATCACGAGCAAGCAGAGATACCAAACCTCATCAAACTATCTTGAGTACAAAGGCCTCCCTGAATAGACATCCAAAGCAAAAATGAATGGCGGGGAATGGCCTTCCGGAACCAAACAACTCGAAACCAATGCACCAAGGTTTCCTTTGACCGCATAGCATTCCAGATACTATCCACTGAAAATCTCCCTCTACTATCATCCTCCCAAACCAGCTCATCCTCCCTCAAGCTAGAAAGATTCTGAAGAAGGGCCCGAGCCAGATCAACAAGGGCGGCGCACCTAGATAGGGGCTATCGCCAAGAAGAATCAGAAATAATGGAAGCAACTGTAGCCATCCTATCCAAGCCAGAGTAATAAATCACTCTCTCACCCAACGTATCCACAATCGGACCCATAGGATGCCAAAAATCAAACCACAATAAAGTCTTCTCACCATTCCCAATCCTAACTCTCATCCGCCGCCGGGACCAAGAACGAAGCTCCAAAATCTTACGCCAACTCCAAGAGCAATCTATAGGGCAAGACACCTCCCAAAAACTTCTCCCCCTCAACAAATAAGACTGAACCCAATTTGACCACGAAGAAACCTGGCCAGAACAAAGGAACCAAATGTGCTTAACAATAGCCGCTCTATTCCAAGATTCCAATCTCTTAATCCCCAACCCCCCTCCTTCGGAGGTAAACAAACTCTACTCCAAGCCACTCTCGCCCCAGAAGAGGTGAGCTCACCACCCTTCCAAAGGAAAGAACGGAGAATCGTCTCCACCTTCCTAATAACAGACTTAGGAAGAATAAATAAAGAAGACCAAATAAACTTGAATGAAGAATAAAACAGATTTAATGAGCTAAAACCGCCCCGCATAAGAGAGAAACTTACTACTCCAACTTTTAGCACGTATAACAATACGATCCACAAGAGAAGCATAATCTGAGGCTCGGAGTTTAGTAGAAATCAAAGGGACTCCCAAATACCACACTGGAAGAATCCCTACTTGGAAGCCCAAAACATGATGCAGCTGGTCCTGAAGGGTAGGAGAGATACCAGAGGAGAAAAAATGACTTTTAGCATGATTCGGGATTAAACCTGATAAACCACTGAACTGCCTGAGACAATCCTTGATCAAGGAAACCGAGGAGGCATCCGCTTTACAGAAAATCATAAGGTCATCCGAAAAGCAAAGATGAGTGAGATGGTTCTTAGAACACCGCCCATGGAATTTGAAATCCTGATTAAGAGCCATTTTATGAAGTAAGCATGACAGAATTTCCATAGCCAAGACAGAGAGATAAGGAGACATAGGATCACCTTGTCGCAACCCGCGACCCCCAGAGAAAAAACCATGCAACTGCCCATTAATAGACATAGAAAACCTAGTAGAAGTCGTACACTCCTGAATCCAACCCACCATCCTCTCTGGAAAACCAACAGTCCGCAGAACCTCAACCAAAAAGTCCCAACGAACAGTGTTATAAGCTTTCATCAAGTCAATCTTAAGAGCACATCTCGGGGAACCACCAGACCGATGATAATTCCGAACCAATTCCTGACACAAAAGAATATTGTCGCTGATACGCCTACCCGCAAAAAAAGCAGATTGATTATGACTTATCACTGAAGGAAGGATAACATTGATCCTATTCACAATAAGCTTAGTAATACACTTGTAAATAGTGTTGCAACAAGAAATAGGCCGATAATCCTTAACCTGGGAAGGGTTCGGAATCTTAGGAATCAGAGCAATAGAAGTAGCATTAACCTGCCTCAAGAGACGCCCAGAGGAAAAGAAAGAGTGAATAGCACAAAGGACATCATCCCCCACAACACTCCAAGACTTCTTAAAGAAACCCGAATTAAAACCATTTGGGCCTGGAGCTTTATTGTCCTTCAACGCGAACAAGACAGCCTTAATCTCCTCATCAAAAACCTCTCGGGCAAGAGACTCACTATGCTCAGCTGTCACATGCCTAGTAATTGCAGATCTAAGGGCAACCATATCAATATCCTGCTGACTATGCTGGGGGCCCAAAAGGGTCTAAAAAAAGATACAATCTCATCTCTAACCAAATCATCATCCTCCACACGGGTACCATCCTCCTTAGTGATAGAAGTAATCTTGCTACGGTCGTGAAAACTCTTCATAGCAGTAAAGAAGAATTTTGTATTCTGATCCCCGAGATTTAGCCATTGAACACGAGATTTCTGTCTATTGAAGCCTTCCTCAGCACGACACATGTCACCATACCGTAACGAAAGACTAGCTTCTTCAGCTAACAGAGCGGGGTCACTGGGGCACTCCTGTAAAGCACACTGCACTCTATCCAACTCCCTCCTAATCTCCAAAACCTTACTCGGAATCTGAGAGAAATGCTAGACATTAAACTCATTCAAGGCCATCTTAACACTCTTCAGCTTACAACATAAACAGAACATTGGAGTACCATGAACATCAATGTCCCAAGCCCTAGCGACAACTAAGAGAAAATCAGGATGATCTGCCCAAAAATCAAAGAATTTGAAGGGAATTTTCCTCTTAGGGAGCTCTGCAAGTTTAACCACCATAGGAGAATGATCTAAAATCCGAGGGGGAAGAAAGCGGGCAGCAGAACCCGGGAAGAGACACTCCCAAGATGAATTAGCGAGAACACGGTCCAACCTACGCCAAATAGGGGACTGAATCTGCTTATTGAACCAAGTAAACTGACAACCAAATAACTGAAGATCATCCAAACCAGCCTGACCCAAACAGCAGCCTAAATCATCTTTCCAAGCCGACCATACCACAGAGCCACCACAATGCTCAAACAGAGAGCGAATAGCATTGAAATCTCCCAAAAAAGCCATAGAGAGTCATCAAAAACACTACCACTAGAAACCAAGTCAGCCCAAAACTCCCGACGCTTCTCGTAGTCACACTCACCATAAACCACCGAAACTACACAAGTCCACAACCCAGAAATATGAGACACACTACAATGAATAACTTGAGATGAAGAGCGAATAATGCTAACATCAATGTCACTAGGGTTCCAACACACCCAAATACGGCCATACCGAAGAAAATCAAAGTGGCAAAAAAACTTCCATGAAGGATTAATCGCACGAGAGACATTCATAAAATTAACCTCTTTTACATTGGTGTGTGTCTTCATATCCGACCAGATGCAATGTACGTCCGGCCAAAGATTCCATGTCAAAATTAAAATCTCAAAAGCGCATAAATATTAAAGAATGGGCCCTCAGTTCGTACCTTTAACTATGGGTTGGCTCGGAAAGAAGCTTTTGAATACTGGATCATTCCTTGGTTTATTGTTGAAATGAGGGAAATTCCAGAAAGTCTACTAGTTCTTCTCATAGGATTTCTCTTTTTTCTCTCTAAATTTGCAAGATCTTAGTGTTGTAAAGTTTTTGTAGATTGTTGCCAGAGTATTGAATGTGAATGGATGAGGTTCTTTTTATAGTGGAAAATGGCAAGAGATAAAGATGGAAGGGGGAAACTGAATCCCCCCGTTTCTCCAATGATTGCTAATCTGATTAGTCAATTACAGGCTGAGATATATCCGGCCAGACGTATATCAAAAGACATATATCCGACTAGACATAAGTAGTGCTTATCATGCTTGTATTTCAAGTAACTAAAGATCTGCACACTTGATGGCAGCTTGATGCATGTCCGGCTGACTGTAAAATTTAAATTGTACGTCTGACCTGATATAATTAGGTCTTTGATTTTAGGGATTGGCAATCAGCACACTCGCTGACAACTGGCTCACATCCGGCCGGATTTAGGGTTTTCAATGTATATCCGGCAGCCTATTATGGTCTTAGAGAAGGTAGACCGGACATAGATGATGTACGGCCGATAATTTGTATTTCCTAGAGTTTCTTTCATTTCTGGCATTCATCCTTGTATTTTCCAAACTTTCAGAGGTTGTCCCAATAAGAGACTCATCATCGGGCTATGCATAAAAATTCAATGTCTACACCATCTAATCCAATACCAAGGTCTTCCCATAGGTTTTCCATAAACTATAGCCAGCTGTCATTATTTTCCATTGTAACTATTCCACATGCAACTGGAAACATCTAATTGTTTCATCTCTACCAATTGTTGCCAATACCTCAACCTTGACTACACCCTTTAAAAAAGCTCCATCAAGGCCTATTAATTTCACGCATCAAGTTAAAAATCCTTATTTACAAGCATCAAATGCTATGTAGATCCTTTTGAAAGAGTCATCTTCTTTATTGGTTTCTAAAATGATGGTATTTCCTACAGGTGACCTTCTAATCTCTAGAATATATCTCCATGACATGGCATATTCCTCTGTATCATTTCCTTGTAACTTCTGAAGCACTAAACCCTTAGCTTTCCAACACTGCACCAAGTTAACTTTCAATTTTAATTGATGTTTCACTAAGGTTTGTATATCAAAAAGCTTGATGTAACCGATGCTATCAAACTTCTCATATAAAAACTCAGCAAGCCTTTTATGTGTAAGATTCGACACTCGATTCACCAAATTGCATTGGTGATCATCCACGAGTGCTATCACCTGAAACACTTTAGTTCAAGAATCTTTTGAACCTGAAATATACCATGGACACTTAGCTTTCTTGCATCGTATCCTCACATATGTCTTAGTATTATTAGTATATTGTATTTCATGTCTTTCAACTATAGAATACTTTGCCAATGCATATTTGAACTCAGTTGCATCTTTGATAGTCATGCCAACAACAAACATAGACTTGCTAACTCTAGGATTATATGCTGGAAGTGGTGGTACTCTTGGAACATGCTAGTCGATATACCATCAGCACTACTGGACAATCTTTCCAAAGTGGTATTCACGTTCTCAATCATATCAGTAAACTTCTGATCCAATACCTCAAGCTTTTCATCAACAAACAAACTTAAACCTGCCATAAACAGATTAGAAAATAACAAATATATGTTGTTTTGATAACCACATGCATCTCATGCATCACATGCACACACGCATCATGCTAACTACTCGTCTTAAAAAACCATCATAGACATCCGTTGGGTTAGAGAAGAGGAAGCCTTGTTAGGAAAAGATTAACAACCATGGATGCATCAGGCAGTGACGGTTCCTGCATAGATCAGTTGGAGACCAATGTCGCTAAAATTACCGAGCAACTACAAGCTTTGACCAACGTTGTGGCCAGTCTGACAGTACCCCAAGAACAGAAAGTGTTACGGCCAGATTAGAAAGACCATTGGGGGGCCTTCAGGGACCAAGCCCGCTCATTTTGAGGTCACCGCTACCAGAAACAGGCAATTCTCCAATTTTGGTAGACCTTTGTCAAAGGTGTTTGAAGAGCTAAAGAGGCAAGGACTCCTAAACCCCTTAGAACCTAAACCACTTCCAAACCTTGTGCCACGCTACCTCGACCTGAGCCTATATTGTTACTTCCATCAGCAAAAAGGCAATGAAACTGACAAATGTACCCACCTTAGGCATGAGATCCAGGACCTAATTGACGCCCATAAAATACCCGACCCGGAAAAAGAACAACCCAACACACACATAAACCCTCTACCCACCTACGTGACCAACTCCGGCCTACCCGACAGCCTTGTCCTCCAAACTCACAACCATCGAGCTTCCCGCATGGGGATGTGGGATAATAATAGTAAAGATGAAACAAAGCAGAGATGGGATTTCTGGGAAAACTTCTCGAACAGTGACAAGGAGGAGGTTGCAAAAGGGGAAAGTAAATGGGAAAAAGAACTACTGCAGTTGGGGAATCCGACGTTTGAAGAAAGCAAGAAGATGGAAGAAGACAAGGCTGCAAATTACGGAGATGTTTATTTTCCTGATCTTATTCAATTATAGTCTTGCATTTATTAATCATAAAGACATTGATTTTGCTTACTCGTTCGAGTCGTTTCCTGTTAGTCATTAATAGTTAGGTATAAGTCCGATGATGAAATTATTTGCTTTAGGGTGAAACCTTAGAAACGATAAGTTCTTGATGTACTCTCATCCGATATTTTGAGTAGTTGATCTATGTTAGACTCGTAAGCACTTAACTGTAGGTTCTTAGCAGTGAAAACTTGAGTAGTTGGCAAAGTGACTAGTTGAAGAAATTGCAGGTCGATGAATGACCGTTTGCTTAGATGTCTATCTTGATTTGCTTGTATTGTGATATGTGGCATGGTTGAAAACAAAAGAAAAGTTTCTAAAAAAAAAATTAAACCACCTATAACCGATAAGCGTGAAACTACCCATTGGCGAGTATTAGGACCACCATGAGGAGAAATGCTACCTTAAAGGGTAGGTGTGTTGAAAAAAAAGAAAAAAAAAAGACAAAAGAAAAAGAAAAGCATACCATATTGAGCACGGAAAAGCAATTGTAGAGCATAATTGAGACATCTAGGTTGGTTTGACCCATCGATCCCAATTTTTGAAACGAAATCATTGAGTTGGCTTACCCAGGAATCAAGCTGTAAAAGAACCTTTGCACACACACACTTTGAGTCTGGCTTAGATCATTTATTCAAAAACTCAGATTTGAGTTGCATTGAGTGCTTTGAAGGTTCTCAGGTCTCATTACTAGGCATTCTTTGAGGACAATAATATGTATAACTATTTCATAGCCTGTAAATCACGTAGTCCATCTTGACCTAGTGCAAGCAGCGGAGAGCAGAAAGCTAAACCAAGTCTGGGGCGACCAGTCTACTATCTCGCGAATAAGGGACATAACAGGATCTTGAGCCATGGGACCAAAGAAAACTGAGCAATCACCAAAGTAGGATTGACAAGAGGAAACCATAAACAGGCCCAAGAGGCGACCAAAGACTTTTATATGCAAAGGGCACCAAATAGCGCAAGGAAGGCCTAACCAAGGATAACATCGAGCCAAAATGACAAAGAAAACCCATCGGAATAGGAAATACATCCATGCATATATGTCACATACACGCAATTTTTGTTTTGTGTTCGCAGGTTTTTGAAGAAAAAAGGAAAAAGCGGCAAAGACGAGCAAGTCAGGAACGGTTCAAAAATGAACTATCTCAACTCAGGAACGGTTCAAAAATGAACCATCTCAACTCAGGAACGGTTCAAAAATGAATCATCTCAATTCAGGAACGGTTCAACAATGAACCATCTCAACTCAGGAACGGTTCAAAAATGAACCATCTCAACTCAGGAACGATACAAAAATGAACCATCTCACACCAGGAACGGTTCAAAAATAAGCCATCTCAACTCAGGAACGGTTAAAAAATGAACCATCTCACACCAGGAACGGTTCAAAAATGAACAATCTCAACTCAGTAACGGTTCGGGAATGAACCATCTCACATCAACTCAGTAACAATTCAGGAATTGACCACCTCTCATAAAGTAACGGTTCGGGAATGGACCACATCTCATCAAGTAACGGTTTGGGAATGAACCATCCATCTCTCAAGTAACGGTTCGGGAATGAACTAGGGGTCGAAGTACCTCACCACCAGATCAACTCAGTTCGAAGCATCTCAAAACAACAGGTAAGTTCGACGACAGCCAGCGAGCCAAGTAAGTAAAAATGCATGCATAACTTTGATAGGATTGTCACTATCGCACACTGCACAAGTCCCATCAACGTGTGGCAACTGTAGCACTGCATTTTTGCATAAAGCCCAATGATGATCCTTATACGGAGGCACTACCTGATAAGTAGCTGAAGTTACGGGAAACAGATGTCGGAAAGAAAAATTCGAAAATTAATACCTCGTCAAATTTAAACTCACTTGTTTGGCCTCAGGTTCACTTTGTCGATTTTTGTTTTAAATATTAACCTCGGCCCAAAACCCCCGCAACCCATGAAAGCCCATATATTCATACACACCCATCTAATGCCTATGCAACCCCTTAGGCCCACACGCCCAAGCTCAATCCAAAGTAATTAAGCCACATGCAAAACATGTGCCAAATCCCTCCAAATCCCCTTCCAAATTAGCCAAGATTGAATCCCTCAAATTTGGAAAGGAAATCAAGGCATATTTGAGGTGAGGGTGGTGGCATACACACATAAATAAGATGAAAACATAGCACAACCAAGAAACCCTAACACATAGAAAACCCTAGCTTGCAACTATAAAAGATAACATATCTAAACTCTAAGCTTGGCTCCTACTTCCCAACAACTCACGACAATTAACAAAAACAAAACAAAACAAAACCAAAAACAAGAAAAACCTAAGCTAACACTCTCTCGCCTCTCCCCTTCTATCTTCCCTCTCACTCGGCATCATCACACAAAACCCTAAAGCCGTGACACACACAACAAACACACACGACAAACCCTAAACAATAGCCTCTCTCTTCCCTCATCTTCTTTTTTTTTTCCATCTCTCTCCACACTCGGCTCTCATTAACAAAACAAACCCTACTGCCCTTACACCGATCAAGCAAAGACACCTCTCTTCTCTTTTCTTTTCACATATTCACACAACAACAAACTCTTCATGCCAGAAACAGCTCTCGGCTCACTTTTTTCCTTCACGAAAATAAGCAACACCCTCACCGAGTAAATAAAGCCACAAGCAGCACCCTAACTGACAAAATCAAATAAAACACACACAAACCCTAGAGAGACTCACAACACAAAGACACACACAGCCCACTAACGATAACACACACACGTCCCTCGTCCTTTCACAAAAACACACGCACACAGACCACATACTCGGCTCTCTCTCTCTCATTCAGACCATACACGTCCCCTCTCTCTGATTTTCTCAACACTCAACCGACACAAAGAACACATGCAGCCCTACACGTGAAACAAAAACAACCAAACACACATAGGCCATATACCCACGCCATCGACAAATCTGAGCCACTGACCAACACAAAAGCATCTACAAACTGCCCACAAACCGACGCCAATCACCAACCGAAAATTAACCCACAAACCCTGCAAAATTGTGAACCAAACAGTCCTTAAATAGTCCACAAACCGACATAAAAACACCCTCTAAACCGAGATAAAACCAGTCCAAAAGCAAGCCCGGAAACAGTAGCAAAAACAACAGCCCAAAACAGTGAGACAGTGGATAAAAGTGTTGAACCAGCGAACCAGAAAAACAGTGAAGCATTAACCCTTTAGGCGATGTCTTAACGCACTTCCGAGAAGCGATTTAAAAGGTAAGACCATAGGGCCCTCTCTTTAATATTCGTTTTGCTATCCCGGACACGGCATGCTTGGTTGGACGCGGAACACATCCAACCGAGCATGCGAGATCCCACATTAACGGCCAAGTCCCTTGGTCACATTTGATTTCTCTAGTATCTTGTTATTTATCTTTTTATGTTTATTTACTGTTATTATTCATCTTTATTTTTTTCATTCCGCATTTATTTTGTTATTCATTATTGCTATTTATCTTTTCTATTTATTTATCTGCATTCATCACTATCATTCGTCTCACTTTTACTTTTGTTCATGTTTGGAATCCACTTGCATGGCTACTTACATTGGATTAAAGGTCACCCCTTGTGGTATATCGGATGGAAACCCAGATATAAATTCTATAGCCGAATCTGAATGGATGGTAGTGCAGTCTGTAATTGGGATACAACTCCACGTACCACTTGGAAAATGCCTTAAGACACCCTTTACCATATTTATCTTGTAGTCCTGGACGATGCATGCTTGGTTAGATGTGAAATATGTCCAACCGGGCATGCGAGATCCTACACTAAGATTGGCCAAGTCTCATGGTCACATCTCTTTTCTTTCATCCCGTTATTCACTTTTCATTTGTTATTCCGCTATTTATTTATTTATCGTTATTTGCCACTTTCATGACTACTTGCGTTGGATTAAAGGTCACCCCCTTTGCGGGAAATGCCTGAAGGCACCCTTTACCATATTTATCTTGTAGTCTTGGACGATGCATGCTTGGTTAGACATGAAATATGTCCAATCGGGCATGCGAGATTCTACACTAAGATCGGCCAAGTCTCTTGGTCGCATCTATTTTCTTTCATTCCGTTATTCACTTTTCATTTGTTGTTCCGCTATTTATTTATTTATCATTATTTTCCACTTTCATGACTACTTGCATTGGATTAAAGGTCACCCCCTTTTGCGGGAAATGCCTAACGGAACCATTTACCACATTTATCTTGTAGTCCTGAACGATGCATGCTTGGTTAGACGTGAAATATGTCAAACCGAGCATACAAGGTCCTATATAGATGTCGACCAAGTCTTTTGGTCGCATCTCTTTTTCTTTTATTCCGCTATTTACTTTTCTTTTGTCGTTCCGTCATTCATTTCTTCTATCGTCATTTGCCACTTTCGTGACTACTTGTGTTGGATTAAAGGTCACCCCTTTGCGGGAAATGCCCGAAGGTACCCTTTACCACATTTATCTTGTAGTCCTCGACGATGTATGCTTGGTTAGACATGAAATATGTCCAACCGGCCATTCGAGATCCCACACTAAGATCGGCCAAGTCTCTTGGTCGCATCTCCTTTCTTTTATTCTGCCATTATTTTTCTTTTGTCATTTGTTATTTATTTATCTATCATATTCGTCATTGCACATTTCTCTTGTGTTATTCATTTAATTATACGCCTTTTACTGCCCCTTTTTTATTTATCGCTTCGCATTCATTCAATTATTTCTTTTTTATTTATTCTGTCGCATTTCGTTTTGCTGTCTGTCTTTTTTTTATGTACTCATCTTGTTTTATCATTATGCTCTTATGCATGCTCACGTTTTGCCGCATCACTTCACGTTTACTTCCATGCTTGCATTGTGTTAATGCTTGAGTGTTGCCTCTTGTGGTATATCAGATGGAAACCCAGACGTAAATTCTGTAGCCGAATCCAAATGGACGGTAGTGCGGTCTGTACTTGGGATACAAATCCACGCACCACTTGGAGAAACATTCATGCATGTGTTTATGTCGTTATAGATGCCACTTTTGTAATCACGTTCGAATGCGTTTCTGAATGCTACTCGAACGCATGCATTCTGTCTCACCATGCATCTTATCTCATCCCGTTCGTACGCATTCCCGAACGCTACTCGAACACATGCATTCTGCCTAACTCAGTTCGAATGTGTCCTCAAACGCTACGCGAATGCGCACACACTGGACATATTCTTTTATCATATTTTATGCATGTTTGTCTCTTTAATTATTTCTTTTACATTATGCACTTAATTATCTGCCATTATTATTAACGTTTCGATTGTCATTATAATTTACATTGCCGCACTTCTCTGATTAACATGCTTTTAGAATTATGCAATTGCTTTCATTTTCATTTATGTTTATGAGTGTGCAAACTTATATGTTATTTGAATTATCTCGCATGTGCTGCATAAGACTTGGTTATATTATTGCATAAATGATGAGTGATAAATGTATCACTATTTTCCACTCATTTAACTTAATATTTTGTATAGTTTCTTGAGTTTTGTGAATATTTTAATGTGTTTTATGTTATTTTGTAGATAAATAGAGTTTCAGGATATTCTGGAGGTGATTTGGAGCAAAACTGTGAAATTTGGTGAAATTTGGCAAAAAAGGTATTTTGGTAATTTTGGACGTCCCGACACAAATTTTGGTAATTTTGGGCATTCCGACACCAAAATAAAGTTTCAAGACATTCTGGAGGTGATTTGGAGCAAAACTGTGAAATTTGGCAAAAAGGGTATTTTGGTAATTTTGGGCGTCCCGACACCGAGGGTATTTTGGTAATTGCACCACCATGCCACATGTCAAAGATTCAACGAGCCGTCATTTTTAGCACACCATGCCACGTGTCGAAAATTCAGCGATCCAAAAAAAATAATAATAAAAAAATAAAAATCAGAAAAATAATAAAAAAATAAAAATCAGAAAAATAATAATAAAAAATTAGATTTTTTTGCCTATAAATAGATTTCGAATTTTTAGTTTCAAATGTACCTCTTCCTCTGAAATCCTTATAAATAAATTGAGAGTTCTTCTTATTTGCTTCTTTTATTCAGTTTTATTTATGCTTTCTAGTAGTAATTCTATCCATCTATGAGGGGGTAACTTCTCTATGCTGAGGTAATGAGGTAATACTTTTACTTTTGCTATTTAGATTAATCTCCCTTTAAAATAATATATAAACTATTTAAAATATGAATTAATAAAGGATACCGCCATTCTAGGACGGTTGATTTAAGTTTATATTTCTGTTCCGCCTTATGGCTGGTATATTTGAATTTGACTTAATCAGGATACCGCCATTCCGGACGGTTGGTTTAAAATATCACAAGATTATATATTATATTATTGGGAGATATCTAAATAGTGAATAGTAGAAGTTAATTCCTTTTACCTTAGCATTTCTTTTTATTACTTTTTAGCAATTTCATTTTATGTCTTTTAAGTTTATATTAACTTTAGTTATGAGTTGTAACTAAGTTAAATATCTAGGGTTGTGATAAAATCTAATATCACCGATTTAAAAAGGGTTAGATTATAGTTTGGGTAATTAAAGAATTATTTGTTGAGTCATAACCTTAATGCCTTTTTATTAACTGATCACTAATAAAATTGATTAGATAAAACTTAAATGAACTAGACATAGTGATTTTAAGTTTAAAGACCTTATACTCAACAACTCACGATCTTCTTTAAGGATATATAAACCTTTAATAGATTTCCTTACAGGATAGGAATATACCTGTTGGGCGGGGGTAATCAATAATTGGAATTCAATCTTAATGAATCTAGGTAATTTAATTGACATAGACATATGATTCAATTTGATTATTCTAGGTATTTGTAAATGACCATCGGAAGAGGCTTTTACATAATTTAGTGTTCCAGATTAATAATTCAATAATTTACCCAACTATGATTTAACTACTTCATCTTTTAATTGATATTAGAAAGATTAACAACCATAGACCTTTGAGTCTTTTATTTTCCTTAGTATTTTCTTTTGTCTTTTTATTTATTTACTTATTTAGCAAATCTTCAAAGCAAATCATTTCAAGCAATCAATTCCCTTCTCCCTATAATTAGATATCTGTAAATAAATAGTATCAACAATTAATAACAACAGTAGGAATTAAGTCCTCGTGGGATCGATATTTTTATACTACTTGAACGATACGTGCGCTTGGGTATTTAAGTGAGCCTCGCTCCACCTTCCCTCTGGGGAATCTACAACGGGAAGTCCATTCGACAGTTAGTCACACACCAGAAATTCGTTGGCACGTACCATAAGGTATAAAAAATGTGCGTTCACTTGGTCGCTTGAACCCTTGAGTGGGGAGTCCTAGTTGTGAACAATCCTTCGTCAGCGAGAGCCTTTGTATAAAAAAAAAAAAAAAAAAAAAACACGTAAATTATAGTTTTATGACTAGTAGAAATATGTGGTTGTTATGTTGACTAAAAAGATGAAATTGGTAAGAAATAGCTGTGTAAGGAATTTCCACTCCTGAGATGTATTTCAAACCTAATTCAAAACAAGTTAATTTTTGTTTATTTCCTTTTGAATTATTTAATTTGTAAAATCTCCATAAAACTGACTAAAATGGATCTTCATATACTTAGTTGGCAGATATTATCAACAAACATGGTAACATACGGACATAGGATAAAAATTGAAAAGATTGTAATATTCAGTGTTATAGTTTAATTGGAGAAGCATCTCAAAAAAGTAATGGAATAATAAAAAAAAAATGTGTCTGAGATCGGAGTTATTAAGTCTGTAAGGGTATTTTAATACCTAGTACCCTAAAACCAACTGGTTTGGGAGTCACTGGCCCAACACTCGCTACATGGATCAAAAAGATGCTAAAAAAAAATAAATATATATATCTGAAGTCTGAGTAATTAAGTCCGTTGGGGTGTCTTAACACCTGATGCCCTAAAGCCAACTGGTTTGGGAGCCACCGACCCAAAGCTCGCTACATAGATGGAAGATATTGTATATAAATAAAAAATAGAGAAAAGAAAAAATCAGAAAAATCAGAAAATTTATTCCATTACTACAAAAGGTGTGAAATCTGATTAAACTTTAGGACAAAAATATTACTCTTTTATCAACTGCACTTATGACTGTTGTGGGAAAAAATGAGTTGTTTAATACTTTGTTAGCTGTGTATATGAAGAATGATAAAAATAATCGGAGAATTTACTTATTCAGTAATTTAGAATGAAACAAAACAACTAATAAACTTGGAGTAGAAGTTTCACCTAATTAGTCACTAACTTATTTATTCTATTTTCTCTTATCTTTTTGCTTTTGTGTGCATTAGTTTCACTACCTTTTTACTTTTATAAAATGTTTGTGGGTATCATTGCTGTAAACCCTCACGAGACTACAACTCGTCCACTAGGGACACCTAGGGGTTTAAAGGCTTGTTGCATATGCTAAATGCAATCGTGATCCCTACGAAAATGGCTTAGTTAAAATTTTATTATGTTATTTTATTTTGCTCGAGGACTAGCAAAATGTTAGGTTTGGGGGTGTGATGAGTGGTAAAACTATCACTATTTCCCACTCATTTAACTTAATATTTTGTATAGTTTCTTGAGTTTTGTGAATATTTTGATGTGTTTTGTGTTATTTTGTAGATAAATAAAGTTTCAGGACATTCTGGAGGTGATTTGGAGCAAAATTGTGAAATTTGGTGAAATTTGGCAAAAAGGGTATTTTGGTAATTTTGGACGTCCCGACACAAATTTTGGTAATTTTGGGCATCCCGACACCAAAATAAAGTTTCAGGACATTCTGGAGGTGATTTGGAGTAAAACTGTGAAATTTGGCGAAAAGGGTATTTTGGTAATTTTGGGCGTCCCGACACCGAGGGTATTTTGGTAATTGCACCACCATGCCACGTGTCAAAAATTCAACGAGCCGTCTTTTTTAGCACACCATGCCACGTGTCGAAAATTCAGCGATCCAAAAAAAATAATAATAAAAAAATAAAAATCAGAAAAATAATAAAAAATTAGATTTTTTTGCGTATAAATAGATTTCGAATTTTTAGTTTCAAATGTACCTCTTCCTCTGAAATCCTTATAAATAAATTGAGAGTTCTTCATATTTTCTTCTTTTATTCAGTTTTATTTACGATTTGTAGTAGTAATTCTATTTTACCATGAGGGAGTAACCTCACCATGCTGAGGTAATAAGGTAATACTTTTACTTTTTCTATTTAGATTAATCTCCCTTAAAATATAATATATAAACTATTTAAAATCTGAATTAATAAAGGATACCGCCATACTGGACGGTTGGTTTAATTTTTGTTCCGCCTTTATGGCTTGTTTATTTTCATTTGACTTAATCAGGAAACCGCCATTCCGGACGGTTGGTTTAAAAAATCACAAGATTATATATTATATTATTGGGAGATATCTAAATAGTGAATAGTAGAAGTTAATTCCTTTTACCTTAGCATTTCTTTTTATTACTTTTCAGCAATTTCATTTTATGTCTTTTAAGTTTATATCAGCTTTAGTTATGTGTTGTAACTAAGTTAAATATCTAGGGTTGTGATAAAATCTAATATTACCGATTTAAAAAAGGGTTAGATTATAGTTTGGGTAACTAAAAGAATTATTTGTTGAGTCATAACCTTAATGCCTTTTTATTAACTGATCATTAATAAAATTGATTAGGTAAACTTAAAATGAACTAGACATAGGGATTTTAAGTTTAAGACCTTAGTCTCAACAACACACGATCTTCCTTAAGGATAGATAACCCTTTAATAGATTTCCTTACAGGATAGGAATATACCTGTTGGGCGGGGGTAATCAATAATTGGAATTCAATCTTAATGAATCTAGGTAATTTAATTGACATAGACATATGATTCAATTTAATTATTCTAGGTATTTGTAAATGATCATTCGAAATAGGCTTTTACATAATTTAGTGTTCCAGATTAATAATTCAATAATTTATCCAACTATGATTTAACTACTTCATCTTTTAATTGATATTAGAAAGATTAACAACCCTAGATCTTTGAGTCTTTTTATTTTCCTTAGTATTTTCTTTTGTCTTTTGATTTATTTATTTATTTAGCAACTCTACAAATCAAATCATTTCAAGCAATCAATTCACTTCTCCTTTAATTAGATATTTGTAAATAAATAGTATCATCAATTAATAACAACAGTAGGAATTAAGTCCTCGTGGGATCGATATTTTTATACTACTTGAACGATACGTGCGCTTGCGTTATACATGTGTGTTTACGCCGGTCAATAAACCCGTTCATTACAACTGGCATAAGTAAGGGACTATTATGAACCCAATGGTTTGAGGTATTCCCTTGCGAGGGGTGAGTGCAGCCTTAAATCATTTCCCAGTTCACACTGGGTGGCGACTCTTTTATTCTCCAGTTTAGTCCCCCGTGGGCTACTCCGTACTCCCAACGAAATGCGAGCCCGCACAGCGCCGCCCATCTCTGTGCCTACAGTAACGCCCTCATACATCAAGGTTTTCAGACACAGAGCAGTTCATAGAGAGCAGATTTTCAGTAAATAGTTTTTCAGAAAATCAGATTTTCAGAAATAGTTTTCAGAAACCAGAGTTTCAAAAGTAGTTTTCAGAAAGGTGAAGTTTTCAGAAACAGCTGTTTTATAAGAGATTCAGAATTTTAAAGCAGAAACCAGTTTTCTTATAAAGTTATTTCAGGAGTTTTTAGTAAATGTTTTTATAATAGTTTTTCATTTTTAGTCCACTCACTTAGATCGTATAACGATCTAATCCCCCCTCCAGGTTTTATGTTTTACAGGATTCTCGGATGACAAGCTCAGAAGGAAGGATTCTAATGCAGTCACTATGGATGGAGTCCACCAGTATGAGTCAGAGACATAGTGACAGTCCAGTTATAGTCAAGTATGAGTCTTGTATAAGTCATGTTCGTGTGTAGTAATTGTAAAACGGTTAATATTAAATACAGTAATTAATATTGAGTTTGTTTTCTTTGTCCTTGAGTTGGGCCACAGTCCCACACAAATTATAGTCATATAAAGAAAACTATATTAGTTTCTATTATGATTAAATAGTCAGAGGCTTATAGGGTTAGTACTGCTATCCCCTGCCGGTAACATCTCCCAGATCAGGGATGTTACAAAGATGGTATCAGAGCATGGTCTTGGGATTCAGTGACTGCAGTGGGCAGATAGTGTTGGGGTCTTGTATACGCAGTATGTCCGGGATACCCGTATATGAGGCACTACCTCTCCAGTATCCGATCCTCGAGTACGTCCTCAAAGCTTCATAGACATGTTAGTAAGCCTTCTTAGATCGTTTAAGTAGTATTCCTCGTAAGGACAAGTACACTCTAGATACTAGTTAAGAAATCTTCTTGAAGTTATACTGATCTAACACCAGAAGAATAAATGAGCTATGGAACCAGACAGTAAAATTTTAAGAAAAGTTATCTTGAGAATGAGAAAGGAAAGTTATGAGAAAGGATAAAAGGGAGGCATAAAAGTATAAGTAGCCAGAGATAAAGAATAGTAAGGAGATGTAATAAAGCAGAGAGATTTTGAGGATATCTACCTAGGAATATACAAGAAAATAGAAAAGTCTGAACAAGTAATAGAGCGTATAGAAGTAAGATTGATAAGTGCAGTTTATACCCACTTATTATGGCATTCTTAGCTTACTATTTTGTTATGGTTCGAGTCATTTAATGTATTTTTAGATTCGTTCATGTCTTATTTGTAGGAAGCATTAAAACATCAATAATGGAGTAAATACGGTGTTTTGGGAACTTTCGGAAGCATTGGACATGGACGGGAGCACAAAATGCGAGGCGCAGCACCAGTGAAGAATTTATCACTAGCGCCGCGGCGCCCAAGTCTAGGCGCCGCGGTGCCTGCAAGCAAATTTTAGCTCCATACTAAAAGCCAAGGATTTGGCGCCGCAGCGCCCAAGCCCAGCACCGCGGTGCCTGCACGTTACCATACACTTTCCAAAGAGAAGGGCACCGCGGCACATATTGACTAGTGCAGCGGCGCTGCGGGACAAACACACGCGTCCAGAATTTAATTTTTAGGGTTTTTAAGATACCCAATGACACCAAGGCTCCATTATAAATACATTAGTTCGTCTACAACTTAAGGGGAGGCTAGTACACAGTACAAAAGACAGAAACACATATTTTTAGAGATCCAATGAGGAGGATTGAAGAGCAACAAGAGGAGACAAAGGCGGTGACATCTGAAGAGGAAGAGATTCAATTCGGGTTTTATCATCTTATTTCTTTCTTAGAACTCTAATGATTTCCATTAGATTCATGACTTGTTTATCATTGTTTTTATCTTTTTTCATGAACTAAATTCCTTAATTCTGGAGAATGATGTAACTGATGCTTGAACCTTGTATTGTTTGCTAATTTTGTTATGAAGTTTTATTGATTTATTTATGTTCTTTTGAGTTTAATGCTTTGTGTTTGCTGGCCACAAATATTATGATATATGTTTGAAATCTATCACTCGAGAGAGGGGATTTTGAATGGATCTAGAGAATATGACCTAGGATTGTATAGAGTTCGAGAGAATATGTAGTCTTTTGAAGTCGTTAACATAGAATCACAAAGCGTAATGAGTTGTTAACTACTAGATTTTTATCGAGATATCAAAGTCTGTAGTTGATGATATTTTCACTCGGCACTCGAGAGATGGAGTGGATATATTCGGAGTCTTGACTTATAAACAATATAACTGAACAAGGATTAATTGGCATGACAAATACATAGGCGACAACTAGGTGAAATGAGGATCTAGAATCTCTATCGTATTAGTTCCTCCTATATAATTATTTTTATATTTATTTATCAAAATCTTTATTATTTGTTTTCTAAATAAAGTTAGGATTATCAATTGTAGTATTTAGTGCGAGTTAACGCAATCCCTGTGGGTTCGACACTCTTTCACTGATTTATACTAAAACTTGACACCGTACACTTGCGGTACGATATAAAATATCACAACAAGTTTTTGGCGCCGTTGCCGGGGATTGTTTGTTTAATTCACATTATTACTACTACCAAGTAATTTTAGCTTTAATTTAGATTTTTATTTTTATTTTTAGTTTATTTTTGTTTTGTATTTATTTTGTTTATTGCTTTTTTTTTTTCTTTTGGTGCTTCGGTGAATGCGAAAGTCCACAAGTCTCGACTCGCTCCTGTTTGATCCTGAAATAGAAAGAACAGCGAGGAGACTAAGGAAAGAAAGGAAAATTGAACAAGAAGTAATGGCAGCTGAAAACAGAGAAAACAACCCACGTCAGGTGGCAATCAGAGATCACTTCAAGCCAATCATTGATGACACTTATTCTGGGATTGCCCATCAACCAATCAACGCCAACAATTTTGAGTTAAAACCTGCATTGATCAACATGGTACAAATGAATCAGTTTGGGGGTTCAGCTGTAGAAGATCCCAACTTGCACTTAAGGATGTTCCTGGAGATCGCAGATACTATAAAGATGAATGGCGTGAGTAAAAAGGCCATCAGGCTACGCTTATTTTCATTCTCTTTACGGAATAAAGCTGTTAGTGTCCTAGACATGCCCAATGATCCTAAACAAGATTTATGTGTGAATAAAATCAAAGAAAGTTGTGGAAGACTTACAATGATCGGTTGAGGAATTTCAAAAATTTCTCCTTGAATGTTGAGGCTCCAAGCTTTGTTGAGTGTTTCCAACACTTGGGTGAGTTTCCCTATCACATTCTTTTAACTCTTGAAGTGCTAGCTTGCTTGAAATTTTGTAACAAAATTCCAATGGAGAGAAGAGGCTCACCTTTTTTACAAGAAAGATAGAAGATGAATATTGTTGTTTCCAAAACAATCAGTTTCTTAAACTTAGTTGACTTGGTTGATGTGTTGGTTTAATACATCCAATTTATTAATGCCAAAAACTTCCATCAAGTGTCAAACAATTGATGTAAGTCATGGGTCCCACCACTTTAAATTCCAAATTAAAGTTGGCTTGTCCAACACATAACTTAGTTTTGGGCCCGGGTTCGTTATATCCGATCAAACGAATTTTCCGTTGCGACGTAATTAAATCCAATTTAATTAAATAATAATTCCTAGCAAAATTATTACGAAAATCGCTTGCGAATTAATTCCAAATTAATTCGTTTGCGCGAATTAAAATTCAATTTTAATTCCGCATTAAAATCCAATTTCAATTAATATATCCAATATATTTTTTGGATAAAGTAAGTATTATAACCAAAAAAAACTATACAAGGAGCAAAGAGGCATACCCCAGGCAACTAGAGAGGACAAGCCCTCCTAGAAGAAAAGCCAAAAGGCTACAAGTAAAGATCAACAGAAGATGTCATCGGGCAAGTGCCACGAAAGGTGAAGCCATTTATTGTCATAAGATGGTTTCACCTTACGTAAAAAGCTAGCACGATTCCGAACATCAAAAACAATATCATATAGAAGAGCAGAAACAGGCCAAAGAGGCATATCATGAGTGTGAGCATTCCTCTCCCTCCAAATATGGTAGACTGACGCTGCAAAAGACAGACGAACCAATAGGTGACATAAAGAAGCATCGGTGAACTGACATAACCACTCAACAGTCTGACGCCAATCCCGACGTCTCCAGTCTAACCCACACATAGCCAGTACAGACGAGCAAACCCTCGAAGAGAAAAGACACTGGAAAAAAGATGATCAATGTCCTCACTTGAACAACCACAGAGAATACAACGCGAGCAAGTAGAGATGCCAAACCTCATCAAACTATCCTGAGTACAAAGGCCTCCCTGAATAGACATCCAAAGAAGAAATGAATGGCGTGGAATAGCCTTCCGGAACCAAACAACTCGAGACCAATGCATCAAGGTTCCCCTTGTCCGCATGGCAATCCAGGCACTATCCACATAAAATCTCCCACTCCTATCATCCTCCCAAACTAGCACATCCTCCCTCAAACTAGAAGGAGACGGAAGATGGGACTGAGCCAAATCAACAAGGGCAGCAGACCTAGAAGGGGGCCAATGCCAAGCAGAATCAGAGATAATGGAAGCAACTGTGGCCATCCTATCCAAGCCAGAGTCATAAATCACTCTCTCACCCAACGTGTCCACAATCGGGCCCAGAGGATGCCAATAATCAAACCACAATAAAGTCTTCTCACCATTCCCAATCCTAACTCTCATCCGCCGCCGGGACCAAGAACGAAGCTCCAAGATCTTACGTCAACTCCAAGAGCAGTCAGTAGGACAAGGGACCTCCCAAAAACTTCTCCCCCTCAACAAATAAGAGTGAACCCAATTCGACCAAGAGGAAACCTGGCCAGAACAAAGAAACCAAATGTGCTTAACAATAGCCGCTCTATTCCAAGAATCCAAACTCGTAATCCCCAGCCCCCCCTCCTTCAGAGGTAAACAAACTTTGCTCCAAGCCACTCTCGCCCCAGAAGAGGTGAGCGCACTACCCTTCCAAAGGAAAGAACGCAGAATCGTCTCCACCTTCCTAACAACAGACTTAGGAAGAATAAATAAGGAAGACCAATAAACTTGAATGGAGAACAAAACAGACTTAATAAGCTGAAGCCGACCCGCATAAGAGAGAAACTTACTACTCAAACTCTTAGCACGCATAACAATATGATCCACAAGAGAAGCACAATCAGAGGCCCGAAGTTTAGTAGAGATCAAAGGGACTCCCAAATACCGCACTGGAAGAATCCCTACTTGGAAACCCAAAACATGACGCAGATGGCCTTGAAGGGTAGAAGAGATACCAGAAAAGAAGAATTGACTTTTAGCTGGATTCGGGATTAAACCTGATAAACCACCGAACTACCCGAGACAATCATTGATCAAGGAAACCGATGATTCATCTGCTTTATACAAAAATCATAAGGTCATCCGCAAAGCAGAGATGAGTAAGACGGTCCTTAGAACACCGCATGTGGAACTTGAAACCCGGATTAGTAGCCATACTACGAAGAAGACCTAACAGAACTTCCATAGCCAAAACAAAGAGATAAGGAGACATAGGATCACCTTGTCGCAACCCACGACCCCCAGAGAAAAAACCATGCAACTCTCCATTAATAGACACAGAGAACCTAGTAGAAGTCATACACTCCTGAATCCAACCCACCATCCTCTCTGGAATACCAACAATCCGCAAAACCTCAACCAAGAAATCCCAACGAACGGTATCATAAGCTTTCATCAAGTCAATCTTAAGAGCACATCTCGGGGAACTGCCAACCGGTGATAATTCCGAACCATTCCTGACACAAAAGAATATTGTCGCTGATACGCCTTCCCGCAACAAAAGCAGATTGATTATGACTGATCACAGAAGGAAGGATAACCTTGATTCTATTCGCAATAAGCTTATCAATACACTTGTAAATACTATTACAACAAGAAATAGGCCTATAATCCTTAACCTGTGAAGGGTTAGGAATCTTAGGAATCAGAGCAATAGATGTAGCATTAACCTGCCTCAAAAGACCCAGAGGAAAAGAAGGAGTGAATAGCACAAAGGACATCATTCCCCACAATATTCCAAGACTTCTTAAAGAAACCCGAATTAAACCCATCTGGGCCTGGAGCTTTATTATCCTTCAACCCGAACAGGACAGCCTTAATCTCCTCATCTGAAACCTCCCTGGAAAGAGCCTCACTCTGCTCAGTAGTCACATGTCTATTAATAGCAGATTGAAGGGCCACCATATCAAAATCCTACTGACCATGCTGAGGACCTAAAAGGGTCTCAAAAAAAGAAACAATCTCATCTCTAACCAAAATATCTTCCTCCACACGGGTCCCATCCTCCTTAGTTATAGAAGTAATCTTACTACGACCGTGAAAACTCTTCATAGCGGTAAAGAAGAATTTAGTATTCTGATCCCCAAGGTTAAGCCACTGAACACGAGATTTCTGTCTATTGAAGCCTTCCTCAGCCCGACTCAAATCACCATACAGTAACGAAAGACGAGCTTCTTCAGCTAGCAGAGCAGGGTCACTAGGGTAGTCCTGTAAAGCACTCTGCACTCTGTCCAACTCCTTCCTAATCTCCAAAACTTGACACGAAATCTTAGAGAAATGCTCAACATTAAATTTCTTCAATGCCAACTTAACACTCTTCAGCTTACAACATAAACGGAACATCAAAGTACCAAGAACATCAATATCCCACGCCCTAGCACAACAGAGAGAAAATCAGGATGATCAACCTAGAACTCAAAGAACTAAAGGGGATTTTCCTCTTAGGGAGCTCTGCAAGCTTAACAACCATAGGAGAATGATCAGAAATCCGGGGAGGAAGAAAGCGGGCAGAAGAACCCGGGAAGAGACACTCCCAAGAAGAATTAACAAGAACACGGTCCAACTTACGCCAAATAGGAGACTGAATCTGCTTATTAAACGAAGTAAACTGACAACCAGAGAACTGAAGATCATCCAACCCAGCCTGACCCAAACAGCAGCCCAAATCGTCTTTCCAAGCCGGCCAAGCCACAGACCCACCACAATGCTCAATCGGAGAGCGGATGGCATTGAAGTCTCCCAAAAAAAGCCACGTGGAATCATCAAAAACACTACCACTAGAAGTCAGGTCAGCCCAAAGATCCCGACGCTTCTCGTAGTCACAGTCACCATAAACCACCAAAACTACACAATTCCACATCCCAGAAATGTGAGTCACACTACAATGAATAACTTGAGCTAAAGAATGAATAATGCTAACATCAATGTCACTAGGGTTCCAACAAACCCAGGTACGACCAAACAGGCTAATATCAGAGTGGCAAAAAAACTTCCATGAAGGATTAATCGCACGAGAGATATTCATAAAATTAACCTCCTTAACCTTGGTTTCAACTAAACCACACAACGAGAGCTTCTCATCACAAAGAAACCTTCTAACTTCAGCATGTTTTAATGGGTCATTGAGACCCCGAATGTTCCAACAACCAAAAATCATTAAAACAGAGAAGAATAGAGCCAAACCCAACAAATCAGCGTCGACGACCCCCCCTAGGGACTGCCGTTTCTGACTCCTCTTACCACCAGAACCCTTTCTAGATTTGTTACCATAAGCCAATTTCTTGAAATCCAGAGAGTCAATAGCCTTATTAGCCAAACTGTTAACCATGGGAGTAGGCGAATCATAAGCTACAAAAGGCGAGCACTCAGCTAAATCAGATTTAGGAAGATCCTCAACAAGATGTGAAGAAGCAAGGGAACACTCACCTTTCATATTTCCATCTGTCTCCACAGAAACTGTCTCAGAAGAAACCACAAGCAAGGAAGGAGCAACCAGAGTCGAATCCAACCCATTAGAAGAACACTCACCCAAAACAAGAGTCATGTCAGCATACTGAGGCATATCACCACTCGAACTAACAGGAGTGGTCAGAAGAGAAGCTCCCTTACCTTTCTTCTTTTTAGTGACCGGGATCCAGGCACCCTCCTGATCCTTAGTACTGTCAACCATAGCATCTTTATCCATAGACGGAATAGATGGCTTGGGAATTCCATTTTAGCCCAATTAAATAAATTAAATAGTAAAATCCAATTTAACTATTAAATTTACTTTGCCGATTAATTCCAAATTAATCGCGCTCTATCTCTTCTAGACGAATTTAATCCCATATAAATTCTTGCCGCAATTAATCCCAAATTAATTCTTGCCGTAATTAATCCCAGATTAATTTTCATTCTCATAATTAATCTCATATTAATTTTGTTCGAATCAAATGTCATTGGTGAATCTTTGGGATGCGACCCAAAAGATCTCTGGATATGTTGGCAGTAAATACGGTCATCGGACTATCCGAATACGTGCGTACCCAGTACCACGTTCTTACCGATTTACAAGACATGGTTGGCTTCTAGCAAAGCACTGTGCCTACCCAATTCTCCAGAAATATATTCAACATGGAATATATATAATCTGTATCAGGCGTAGTATACTATGTATTGCGTAATACGATCCAGTATCTGATGTCACATGCTAGGCCTAGGGCTGGAATTTTGTCTGCCCCGTACGAAGTATATATCGGATCATTAGCAACTAGTCTCTATAATCGGATAGTCATGACCTAGTCATACTATCCTGATAGCTGCAGCATTTAAGAGTACTAGTTTTGTATCCCTACGTGATCATCATCTCCATATGACTGAAGTGATACTTCCATCTTGACATCACACCCAATACACTACGATTATCAGTATACCTAAAAGAGGCGTACACAGAACCTGTTAAAGCTCCAGACGAACAAAACCAAAGTATACTGATTGTCCCAAGTATTAGCGATACAAGTCTCAGGTTAAGACCACATACACCTACTCTGATTCGGATTCCTATAGACACATAGTCATACTACCAATGGGACTCCGATGGGTCTATCCAGAGCGAAGCTGTTCCTGGTCCAACGGCTAACAGAACCTCCTATCACACTTGCATAAGTATTCAATACTTAAATATATAAGAACTATGTCGTTAAGCTTCCATAACGCGCACAAGTGTAACACTAGCATATTCCGCATTATCGATGTCCAGTCTCGATAATACTACGACTCGTGATATTTAATGATTAAACCATTCGTGGATTAATACTGTCTCATATCTTATTAATCTGGTACTAATCATATGGACTTTATCATTTATATATCCAAGTAATCCAATTACAAAATGATAAAAGAGTAATTTCCTTTGTCACATAGTTAATTTGTACAAAAACACCATGTCTTTTACAAATAGTGATGCTTTGAGTCATAATTGTCCAAAAATCTCCCACTTGGCCTATAGCCAATCACTCAAGTGTCCAACACCTGAACTATATACGGGTCGCTCATGCTTATGCTGAGATATCACTTTCGCCAGCGGATCTGCAAGGTTATCATCTGAAACAATCTTTCGATTTTGACATCGCCATGATATATGATCTCACGAATCAGATGAAACCGTCGAAGTGCATACTTGGATCATTGATGAGACCGTAATTCCTTAGCCTGTGCTGTAGCCCAGCTCAGCTGCTAACAGAACTACTCCTAATCCAATTAAGAATTTTATAGATCCAAAATGCTTCTTTTACTACCTCAGTCGCAGTAATGTATTTCACTTTTGTTTAATCTAGTCTAGGAATATGGTGATGATACTTTACCATTATATTGTTGATCGCTCGACAATCAACGCACATACGCCACGTCTTATCTTTCTTAGGAACTAGAAGAACTGGTACCGCACATGGACTCATACTTTCTCTGACATACCCTTTCTCCATCAACTCCCTCACTTGCTTCTGAAGTTCCTTCGTTACCTCCAAATTGCTTCGATAGGCTGGTCTGTTGGGAATGACTACGCCAGGTATGAAATCTATCTGGTGCTCAATACCTCTAATGGGTGGAAGCCCACTAAGAATGTCCTCTGTCAGCACATCACTGAATTCATGCAAAAGAGATGAAATGGACACAGGAAGCAAAGGGTCAATGTTAGCAATACAAACACGATTATCCTTGTAGACTAGCAAAAGCATAAGCTTCCTAGCCTTAAAAGCTCTCATAGCTTCCTGTGTAAAAAGAATTAACTAAAATAAAAAATAAAAAAATCGAAACTAAAATTAAAACTGAAATAAAATAAATAAAATAAAAACAAAAGGTAAAATGGAACGAAGTTACCGCTTTGCTATTGACTAAGCAAACCTGCTCCTTTAGATTGTAAACCGTCTCCCCGACAACGGCGCCAAAATTTGATTACACCTAAAAAGTACTTGCGGTTATCATAGTATAGTTGAGGTGTTGATTCCTCAGAGAGATGGTTACAAAGAACTAATTTACTTAAACAAGAAGGTTAGCAATAACTTAATGAAAAGATAATGATTGAGTTGGTAATTAAAAATAAAAACTATGGAAAATACTTTGAGAATCAATCGAGAGAAACAACAAAGCGTAAGGAATCCCTCTTGTATCAACTTCGTATATTCAGATATTTATTCCTTTTATTACTCAATTGAAGGTTTCACATCCCAAACCAACAATCAGAAGATATTCAATTCAAAACACATTAAATTCTAAGGTAATTGATGATTTACTTTCTCCATGTTAATATCACACAAAGTTATCGTTATGACCTATCTAACGTCGACAATATACCCAAAGGTAATACTGCAGCAAAAGATCGACTCATAAAATAACTTTACCAGTCACAACTGGGTTCCCTAATCACACATAAAAGAAGCATGACTATTCTGATCAAGGTTGTTTACTGCCTTCAGATTTTAGTCTTTTGGTGTTGTGCCCTCTCTTTTGGGGATTTCTTCTGTTGGGTCTGGTCTTACTTTGGATTCTAGGGTTGTGGTTGACCGGATTGCCCCTGGTGAAACTGGTAGTTTGTGTGGGTGTGGTAGTCTTGTTATCGGTTCTGCTTTGCCAGATAGGTGTGGTTTTGTTGTGGATTGTTATGATTTTGTGAATGGTAGAATGGGAGTTAGTTGCCCTGTCGGTGAGGAGTTGTCGTATATTGAGGGGTCTGTCCTGTCTTCCATTTGTGATATATTAACCAAAAACTATACAAAAGCAAATGGGCATACTCCAGACAACTTGAGAGGACATGCCCTCCTAGCAAAAATGCGAAAGGCTACAAACAAAACAATACCATAAAAAAATGTCATTGGGCAAACGCCATGAGAGGTGAAGCCATTTATTATCATAAGATGGTTTCACCCTCCGCAGTAAACTGTCACGAGTCTAGATAGTAAACACAATATCATAAAGAAGAGAACTGACAGGGCGAGGGGTCAAATCATGCATGCGGGCATTCCTCTCTCTCCAGATGTAGTAAACTGAAGCAGCAAACGAAAGCCGAATAAGAAGATGACATAATGAGGCGTCGGTGAATTGATACATCTACTCAACAGTCTGCAGCCAAACACGAGAACTCTAATCTACCCCACACATGGCCAGCACAGTAGTCCAAACTCGCGAATAGAAAGAGCATTGGAAGAAAAAGTGATCAATATCCTCACCTGAACAACCACAAAGGACACATCGCGAGCAACCAGAGATACCAAAACTCATTAGACGATCCTGGGTACAAAGTCCACCCTGAATAGTCATCCAAAGCATAAAAGAATGGCGTATAATAGCTTTACGAAACCAAACAACCTGATACCAATGCATCAAAGAGCCTCTCATCCTCATCGCATTCCAAGCACTAAACACTGAAAACCTCCCACTACTATCATCCTCCCAAACCAACTCATCCTCCCTCATACTAGAAGGATCCAATTGAAGGGACCGGGCCAGCTCAACAAGGGTAGATGACCTAGCTGGGGGCCAACACTAAGAAGAGTCCGAGATTATAGTAGCAATTGTAGCCATCATATCCAAGCCATAGTCATAAATAACTCTCTCTCCCAACGTATCCATAATCGGACCCAGCGAATGCCAATTATCAAACCACAGCAACGTCTTCTCACCATTCCCAATCCTAAACCTCATTCTCCAACGAGCCCAAGAACGAAGCTCCAAAATCTTATGCTAACTCCAAGAACAATCTCCAGGACACGACACCTCCCAAAAGCTCTGCCCCCGAAGCAAGTAAGATTGAACCCAATTTGACCAAGATGAGAACTGACCAGAACAGAGAAACCATAAATGCTTAACAATTGCTGGTCTATTCCAAGTTTCGAAACTCTTAATCCCCAAACTGCCCTCTTTTAAAGGTAAACAAATTGTACTCCATGCCACTTTCGTCCATGAGGAAATAAGCTGACTACCCTTCCAAAGGAAAGATTTGACTCTACCTTCCTAATAACAGACTTACGAAGAATTGACATGATACAGGCCGACAACAAAGCAAAAGACCCATTACAAGTACCAGAAGGGCCAATTACGAGGCAGAGGACCAAAAGACTCAGAGAAGCAATGGCGGGATTAGTTTAGAGTTTTATGGCCGACTGCAACAAACAAATAGAGACGCATATGGGCTTCGATGGAAATGGCCCAAAGCCATTTCACTTGGCCCAAATCAGTTTAGAATAAAGCTTCCTAGGCATTTGGAGATTTAAAGACTTGGTATTTTTGTAATTTCGTATTTAGGGGCATTGTTGTCTTTATGCCTTTAGGGTTTCTTTTGTATCACTATTTAAGCTTTCTTTCTTTTCATTTGGAAAAACAATCAACGAAATTTATAAAACTCAAAAGCTTAAAGCTTTGGCTATGGCCGAATTCTTGTAAGGGAGGGATTCCCCTTTTCAAGTTTGAATCGACTTCTTTATCCAAAAAAAAAAAAAAAGTTTGAATCGACTTATCTAAGTTTTGGCAAACTTAATGGCGTCTCCATTGCTAGCAAAACACTACAAGGATTCATCTTAAAGGTTCTCAAAGGCAAGTTCTTTGTGGGTCTTCTTTGTGGCCTTGGAAGGGTTTTGTTTCTACAAAATCAAATTCGCGGTTCTTGGGTTTCAATCCGTTGCTTGGGGTTTGCTTGGATTTCGAATCCAAGTGGGTTTCTTGTCATTTGGTATCAGAGCTCAGGGTTCCAATGTCTGATTTTTCTATCTTTACTTTTGTTTGATTCTGTTTTTATTTTGTTCTTTGTTATTTTCGTTTCATTTCTTGTTGGATCTTGTTTCTATTTTTGTTTTGTTTATTTATGGATCTGGGTTTGTTTTGTTCTTCCTATCAGTTCGTCATAGTTGCATATCAGTTCATCTTTATCATTTTCCAGTTCTGGGTTTCTACTATGTTATTCCTATCAGTTCGTCATAGTCATTCTGTTCTTCAGCATATGTTTAAGAAATAAGCATGTTCTTTGGCGGCTGTGTGATTTGCTTTTAAAACCCTAGTGAAGTGTGAAATCAGACCCTAAAACGTAACCCCTGAAATCAGCCCATGAAATCAGACTCTGAAATCAGACCCTGAAATCAGACCCTGAAACTTAACCTTTGAAATCAGCCTCTGAAATCAGACCCTGAAACTTATCCTCTGAATTCAGACCCTGAAACTTAGCCTCTGAATTCAGACCCTGAAATCAGACTCTGAAATAAGAACCACAAACTTAGACTCTGAAATCAGACCCTGAATTCAGACCCTGAAACCAGTCTCTGAAATTAGAACTAACTCAACCTCTGAAATCAGAACCTAAATCAGCCTCTATATTAGAACCACAGTATCAGCATCTGACGTTATCAAAAAAAGAAAAAAAAAAGGGACTTGAGTGATAGTGATCACTTGAGCAGAAAAAAAAAGTAAAAAAAGTAAAAAAGTTAAATTTTTTGGTTGAATTTAGTTTGTTCCATATTATCATTTAGGTGCTAGTGGAGGGTATCCCATCAAAATTTCTATAGCGGTGCCAAATTTTCTCCCGAAATTACATACAACCGTGAATTTGCATGCTTATTTTTTTCCATTGTGCTAATTATTCACTTCTTTATTCCAAATACTCTAGTTTAAGTATTATTGATTGAGTCTTCGTCGTTGCTATTCCTGTTCGCATTTTGTTTCCACCTGTCCCATATATATTATTAGACCTTTGTGTTTCATGCTGGCTTGAGGACTACATTTGGTTTGTATTCTTGGATTGAGTGTGATTCACATTTGAATTGAGGACGAACTCAAGAGTGGTAAAAGGCAGTGATTGTGAGCACAGTATCGGGTAAAAGCCAATAGAGTGCAAACACGAGTGGAGTGATATCATTCGAGTGTAAACACGTGAGATTGTGAGGATTTACATATTTGCTTTACTTTCTTGTTATTTCTAATCTGTTTGTTTAGTGTTGAGATGGCAGGTCTAACCACTGATGAAAAGCTTGAGGCTTTGGATAGGAAATTTACAGATATGATGGAGAACATGAATACTGCTTTGGAGAGATTGACCAAGAGTGTAGAGAGTATTCAAACTGGTAGCGGTCCCAGAGCACCACCACCCTAGCATATACCACCACCTCAGAATGTACCACCACCTCATAATGTGCCACCTCGACGTGTACCACCACAGTATGTACCACCAGATGAAGAGGAAGCTGAAAATGAGTTTGATGATTCTGATGGTCTTGATGATGTGGAGGAGAGATTTCAGCCTGGGCATGATAGGAGGCCTAATATGAGGTTTGATAGGAGGAATGATAGGATGGATAGACTGTTTGATGATAGAGGTGCATTTGATGCCAGAAAAGGGAATTATGATAGGAGGGGATATGGTAGACGAGGAGATATTGATGGTGATCTAGGTAGCATCAAGATCAAGATACCAACATTTCACGACAAGAATGACCCTGAAGCTTATTTAGAATGGGAAAGGAAAATAGAATTGATTTTCAACTGTCATCACTACTCAGACGAGAAGAAGATCAATCTGGTAGCGATTGAGTTTAATGATTATGCTATGATTTGGTGGGATCAGCTTGTCACTACTCGGAGGAGAAATTATGAGAGGCCGGTTCAGACATGGGCAGAACTTAGAGGTCTTATGAGAAAAAGATTTATACCCAGCCATTACTATAGGGAATTGTATCAGAAACTACAACATCTATATCAGGGGACCAAGAGTGTTGAGGAGTATTACACCGAGATGGAAATTGCCATGATCAGGGCAAATGTAGTTGAGGATACAGAAGCTACTATGGAACGGTTTCTAGGGGGCTTGAATAGAGAGATTGCAAACATGGTGGAGTTGCATCACTATGTTGATTTGGAGGATATGCTTCACATGGCTATCAAGGTAGAAAGGCAACTCAAGAAAAGGTCAACATCCAGATTCGGTACTCAGGCTACTTCTGCATGGAAGGGAAAATGGGTTCCGAATGAGAAGCGAGATGGAGGCTTTGACAAGCCTAGAGGCGAGTTCAGTGGAGGCTTTAATAAGCCTAGGGCCGAACCTAGTGCCAAGGGTAAATAGGCTGCAGAACCGAGCAAAACTAGACCAAAACCTGAGGGTGCAGCTGCTAGAACTAAGGATGTCAAGTGTTTCAAGTGTTTGGGCATGGGACACTATGCTTCACAATGTCCCAATAGGCGTACCTTAGTGATTGATAAGAAGAGTGGAGAGGTGTACTCTACCGATAGTGAGGTCGGGGAGGAGATGCCAGAGTTGGAGGATGCTAGTGACCATGAGGGAGCTGCATACCCGCTGAATAACTTATCCTTAGTTGTCAAGCGTGCTTTGAGCGCACATGTTGTAGAGGATGAGAGTGTGCAGCAGAGGGAGAACATATTCCATACTAGGTGTCATGTGAATGGCAAGGGATGTAGTATGATCATAGATGGGGGCAGTTGTACTAATGTTGCTAGCACAACTTTGATTGAGCGATTGGGGTTGAGTTGCTTGAGACACCCGAAGCCTTACAAGTTGCAGTGGTTAAATGATTGTGGGGAAATAAGTGTGACAAAGCAGGTATTGTTGAGCTTTAGCAATGGGCCATACACAAATGATGTCTTATGTGATGTGATACCGATGCATGCAGGACATATTCTTTTGGGCAAGCCGTGGCAGTTTGATAAGAAGGTTATTCATGATAGGTTCAAGAACAAGTACTCTTTCCAGCATAAGGGAAAATCCATTACATTATACCCACTTACACCTACACAAGTCCATGAAGATCAGGTTAAGTTGCAACTTGAGCGTGACAAAGAGAGAGCGAAGGGAAACACCTTGGGTGAGACTAGTGAGAGTGGTGTATCTGGTGAGAAAAATAAGGCCAAGGTCGTGGGAGTTCCCAAGGGGAGTGTGAGTGAACGTGAGGGGGAAACAAAAAGGAGAGTTAAAAAGAGTTTCTACATGGGTGAGGGTGAAGCGAGGAAAGCGTTCAAGGCTAGCAAGCTTGAAATGATCCAGGCCGACAATAAACCAAAGGATGCATTACAAGTACCAGAAGAGCTAATTACGAGGCAGAGGACCAAAAGACTCAGAGAAGCAATGGCGGGATTAGTTCAGAGTTTTATGGCCGACTGCAACAAACAAATGGAGATGCATGTGGGCATCGATGGAAAGGGCCCAAAACAATTTCACTTGGCCCAAATCAGTTTAGAATAAAGCTTCCTTGGCATTTGAAGACTTAAAGACTTAATATTTGTGTAATTTCATTTTTAGGGGCATTGTTGTCTTTATTTTTTTTGGATAAAGTAAGTATTATAACCAAAAGAAAACTATACAAAGAGCAAATGGGCATACCCCAGGCAACTAGAGAGGACAAGCCCTCCAAGAAGAAAGCCAACCGGCTACAAAAGATCAACAAAAGATGTCATCGGGCAGGAGCCATGAAAGGTGAAGCCATTTATTGTCATAAGATGGATTCACCTTACGTAAAAAGCTAACACGAATCCGAACATCAAAAACAATATCATAAAGAAGAGCAGAAACAGGCCGAAGAGGCATATCATGAGAGCGAGCATTCCTCTCCCTCCAAATATGGTAGACTGACGCTGCAAAAGACAAACGAACCAGAAGGTGACGTAAAGAAGCATCAGAGAACTGACATAACCACTCCAAATATGTTGTCTTTATGCCTTTAGGGTTTTTTTTTGTAACACTATTTAAGCTTACTTTCTTCTTCATTTGAGGGGAATGAACGAAATTGTAAACTCAAAAGCTTAAAGCTTTGGCTATGGCCGAATTATTGTAAGGGAGGGATTCCCCTTTTCAAGTTTGAATCGACTTATCTAAGTTTGGCACACTTAGTGGCGTCTCCATTGCTAGCAAAACACTACAAGGATTCATCTTAAAGGTTCTCAAGGGCAAGTTCTTTGTGGGTCTTCTTTGTGGCCTTGGAAGGGTTTTTGTTCCTACAAAATCAAATTCGCGGTTCTTGGGGTTCTGTCTGTTGCTTGGGGTTTGCTTGGATTTCGAATCCAAGTGGGTTTCTTGTCAAAGCTCATGCTATTGTTAGTCTATAAGGAGCCTCATATTTATTTTACTAACTCTGACCCTTTGCTTCCTGTGTCTATTTCATCTCTTTTGCAGGATTACAGTGATGTACTGACAGAGGACATACCTAGTGGGCTTCCACCCATTAGAGGTATTGAGCACCAGATAGACTTCATACCTGGAGCAGTCATTCCTAACAGACCGGCTTATAGGAGCAATCCCGAGGAGACAAAGGAGCTACAAAGGCAAGTACGAGAGTTGATGGACAATGGGTATGTAAGGGAAAACATGAGTCCTTATGCAGTACCAGTGCTTCTAGTTCCTAAGAAAGATGGGACGTGGCGAATGTACGTTGATTGCCGAGCTATCAACAATATTACGGTAAAGTATTGTCACCCCATTCCTAGACTGGATGACATGTTGGATGAATTGCATGGTTCCAAAATTTTTAGTAAGATTGATTTAAAGAGTGGATACCATCAAATTCGCATGAGAGAGGGAGATGAGTGGAAAACTGTATTTAAGACTAAGTATGGCTTGTATGAATGGTTAGTTATGCCATTTGGTCTTTCAAACACACCTAGCACATTTATGAGATTGATGAATCATGTTATGCGTGCATTTTTAGGTAAGTTTGTTATGGTTTATTTTGATGACATTTTAGTTTACAGTAAAACAGTAGATGAGCATGTTATGCATTTGAAGCATGTTCTTGATGTGTTAAGGCAAGAAACATTGTATGCTAACTTTGATAAGTGCACTTTTTGTATGGATATAATTGTTTTCCTTGGATTTGTTGTGAGTGCAGATGGCATCGAGGTCGTTTTAGAAAAGGTGAAGGCAATTCAGGATTGGATAACACCAACAACAGTGACAGAAGTCAGAAGCTTCCATGGATTAGCAAGCTTCTACCGTAGATTTGTTAAAGACTTCAGTAGTATTGCAGCACCATTGACTGAAGTAGTGAAGAGACTGTTGGCTTCAAATGGGGTGAAGAGCAGGAGCGTACATTCAAGGATCTGAAAATGAAGTTGTGCAGTGCACCAGTGTTGGCACTACCCAACTTTGAGAAGACATTTGAGATTGAGTGTAACGCATCCGGGATAGGCATTGGAGCGGTTCTTATGCAAGAAAGGCGACCAATAGCTTACTTTAGTGAGAAGCTGAATGGAGCAGTTCTGAGGTACCCCACATATGACAAGGAGTTGTATGCACTAGTGCGAGCCCTTGAGACTTGGCAGCATTATTTGTGGCCTCGAGAGTTTGTGATCCATACAGATCATGAATCATTGAAGCATCTGAAGGGCCAAGGTAAGCTGCACAAACGACACGCAAAATGGTTAGAGTTTGTTGAGACATTTCCATATGTAATCCGCTACAAACAAGGTAAGGAAAACATTGTCGCCGATGCACTATCGCGAAGGTATGCTTTACTTACTTCATTGAGTGCAAAAATGCTTGGGTTTGAATATATTAAAGAACTTTATGCTAGTGATATTGACTTTAGTACTATCTATGGTGCATGTGAAAAGTCTGCTTTTAGTAAATTCTACCAACATGATGGGTTTCTGTTTAGGGAGAAAAAATTATGCATTCCTGTTTGTAGTATGCGTGAGTTGTTAGTGAGGGAAGCACATGAGGGAGGTTTAATGGGGCACTTTGGCATTGCTAAAACCTTAGGGGTTTTGAGTGAACATTTTTATTGGCCTAAAATGCGGAGAGATATTGAGCGTTTATGTGATAAATGCTTAACTTGTAAACAGGCTAAATCTAAGGTTATGCCTCATGGATTGTATACACCATTGCCTATACCTAGTGAGCCATGGGTAGATGTATCGATGGACTTTATCTTGGGTTTACCTAGGACTAAGAAGGGTAGAGATTTCATCTTTGTAGTGGTTGATAGGTTCAGTAAGATGGCACACTTTATAGCATGTCATAAAACTGATGATGCCACTAACATTGCTGACTTGTTCGTTAGAGAAGTAGTACGACTCCATGGGATTCCATGGAGTATAGTTTTATATCGTGATGTCAAATTCCTTAGTCACTTTTGGAAAGTTTTATGGGGTAAGTTGGGAACTAAACTTTTATATTCTACTACTTGCCACCCCCAAACTGATGGCCAGACCGAGGTTGTTAATAGGACTTTGACTCAGTTATTGCGTACTATTATCAATAAGAATTTAAAAACCTGGGAGGATTGTTTGCCTTTTGTTGAATTTGCATATAATCATAGTATTCATTCCTCTACATCTTACTCACCATTTGAAATTGTTTATGGTTTTCAGCCACTAACTCCATTAGATTTGTTTCCTTTGCCTTTTGCTGAGCATGCGGGGCTAGATGGAAAAAGGAAAGCTGATTTGGTCAAGCATATACATGAGAAAGCAAGAGAGCAAATACAACGGAAGAATGAGCAATATGCTTCTCATGTTAATAAGGGAAGAAAGCGTGTGGTATTTCAGCCCGGAGATTGGGTTTGGGTACACATGCGCAAGGAGAGATTTCCTGAACAACGTAAATCTAAGCTACAACCGAGAGGGGATGGTCCATTTCAAGTCTTGGAACGGATTAATGACAATGCATACAAGCTGGATTTACAAGGTAAGTATAATGTGTCTGCTACATTTAATGTTTCTGACTTAACTCATTTTGAAGCAATGGCGGGATTAGTTCAGAGTTTTATGGCCGACTGCAACAAACAAATAGAGACGCATGTGGGCTTCGATGGAAATGGCCCAAAGCCATTTCACTTGGCCCAAATCAGTTTAGAATTAAGCTTCCTAGGCATTTGAAGTTTTAAAGACTTGGTATTTTTGTAATTTCGTATTTAGGGGCATTGTTGTCTTTATGCCTTTAGGGTTTCTTTTGTATCACTATTTAAGCTTTATTCCTTTTCATTTGGAAAAACAATCAACGAAATTTATAAAACTCAAAAGCTTAAAGCTTTGGCTATGGCCGAATTCTTGTAAGGGAGGGATTCCCCTTTTCAAGTTTGAATCGACTTCTTTATCCAAAAACAAAAGTTTGAATCGACTTATCTAAGTTTTGGCAAACTTAGTGGCGTCTCCATTGCTAGCAAAACACTACAAGGATTCATCTTAAAGGTTCTCAAGGGTAAGTTCTTTGTGGGTCTTCTTTGTGGCCTTGAAAGGGTTTTGTTTCTACAAAATCAAATTCGAGGTTCTTGGGGTTCTGTCCGTTGCTTGGGGTTTGCTTGGATTTCGAATCCAAGTGGGTTTCTTGTCAAGAATGAATAAAGAAGACCGATAAACTTGAATAGAGAACAAAACCGACTTTATGAGCTGAAGCCGCCCTGTTTACGAAAGAAACCTACTACTCCAACTTTTGGCACGCCTGATAATACGCTCAACAAGAGAAGCACAATCTGAAGCCCGAAGCTTGGTAGAAATCAAAGGAACTCCGAAATAGCGCACTAGAAGAATACCCTCTTGGAAACCCAACACATGAAGCAGTTGATCCTTAAGAGAAAGAGAGATACCGGAGGAGAAATGATAACTCTTAGCTGGATTCAGGACCAAACCTGATAAACCCATAAACTGCCAAAGACAATCCTTGATCAAAGAGACCGAGGAAGCATCCGCTTTACAAAATATCATAAGGTCATATGCAAAACAAAGGTGTGTGAGGCGGCCTTTAGAACAACACCAATGAAACTTGAAACCCCGATCAGGAGTCAGAGTCTAAAGTAAGCCTGTGAGAACTTCCATCGCCAAAATGAAAAGATAAGGAGACATAGGATCACCTTGTCGCAAACCACGGCCCATAGAGAAAAAACCATTCAACTCCCCATTAATAGACATAGAGAACACAGTAGATGTCATACACTCCTGAATCCAGCCCACTGTCCTCTCAGGGAATCCAATAGTCCGCAAAACCTCAACCATAAAATCCCAACGAACAGTATCATAAGCTGACACGAATCCAGCCATTCAAGGAACATTAGATGTCACGACCAGTAATATTGTAGAGTCTTCACAAGTTCCAACAGGGCCAATCACATGCCAGAAAGCTAAGAAGATCAGAGATGCAATGGCGGGACTAGCACAGAGTGCCATGGCCGAGTGTGACAGACAACCCCATGGCATATTGGCGTCACATGAGGGCTTCAATGGAGTGGGTCCAAAGCTATTTCACGTGGCCCAAATCATTCTAGAATACGCGCAATAGCCGATTTTGAAGATAGGACCATTTTGAAGAATTTGGCCATTTTATGCCTTATATGTAATTCGGCCAAATGAGCTTGTATTTTGACCTTTTGCTTGACATGTTGACTCTAGTTAGGCTATTTCTAACTTAGTTAGCTAGATCATTTGGGACAAATTGGATTAGAACTAAGTTAATTAGTTAAAGGACCTATTAGACATTCTTTAGAAAAGATGCCCCTTTTGTTGACTTTTTCTTTTTGATCTTTTTGCCACTTGCATAAAGATCTTGGTGGGGATATTTGTAATATTTAGTAAATGACTACTTAGGACTTTAGCTTTATGTATCAATTGGGTAGTTTTAGGACCTTTTGGTCTTTTTACCTTTTGAATGGCATTTTAGTAAATTTTCTTTATCCTATATATTGTAAACTTTGTCTTATTCAATAAAAACTTGCAAATTTCGAATTTCTTCTAAGAAACATGTCTATGGCCAAATTTCAAGCTTAAGGGAGGGATTCCCCTTCGTTTCAGCTTTGACTTATCTAATGCGTGGCAACCTTGGTGGCGTATCCGTGCTAGCAGAACACTGTAAGGAATCATTTTAAGGGTTCTCAAAGACAAGTTTTTGTGGGTCTTCTTTGTGGCCTTGGAAGGGTTTTGTTCCTAGAAAATCGAATTCGCGGTGCTTGGGGTTCTATCTGTTGCGAGGGGTTTGCTTGGCCTTAAACATCCAAGTGAGTTCCGCGTCGTAAGCTTTCATCAAATCAATCTTAAGAGCACATTACGTATTTGAAGCATGTTCTTGATGTGTTAAGGTAAGAGAAACTGTATGCTAACATTGATATGTGCACTTTTTGTATGGATAGAATTGTTTTCCTTGGTTTTGTTGTAAGTGCAGATGGCATTAAAGTTGATGTGGAAAAGGCAAAGGCAATTTAGGATTGGCCTACACCGACAACTGTGACCGAAGTCAGAAGCTTCCATGGATTAACAAGCTTCTATCGTACATTTGTTAGAGACTTCAGTAGTATTGCAGCACCATTGACTTAAGTAGTGAAGAAAACTGTTGGCTTCAAATGGGAAGAAGAGCAGGAGCGTGAATTCCAGGATCTTAAAATGAAGTTGTGCAGTGCACCAGTTTTGGCGCTATCCAACTTTGAGAAGACATTTGAGATTGAGTGTGACGCATCTGGATTAGGCATTGGAGTGGTTCTTATGCAATAAAAGCGGCCAATATCCTACTTTACTGAGAAGCTTAACGGAGCAGTTTTGAGATATCCCATATACAACAAGGAGTTGTATGCCCTAGTGAGGGCCCTTGAGACTTGGCAGCATTATCTATAGCCTCGAGAGTTTGTGATCCATACAGATCACGAGTCATTGAAGCATTTGAAAGGTCAAGGTAAGCTAAACAAATGGCATGCACAATGGTTAGAGTTTGTTGAGACATTTCCATACGTAATCCGCTACAAACAAGGTAAGGAAAACATTGTTGCCGATACACTATCGCGAAGGTATGCTTTACTTACTTCACCGAATGCAAGAATGATTGGGTTTGAATTTATTAAAGAACTTTATGAAAATGATACCGACTTCAGTACTATCTATGCTACATGTGAAAAGTCTACCTTTAGTAAATTCTACCAACATGATGGTTTTCTATTTAAGGAAAATAAATTATGCATTCCTGTTTATAGTATGTGTGAATTATTAGTTAAGGAAGCGCATGGGGCACTTTGGCAATGCCAAGACCTTAGGAGTATTGAGTGAACATATCTATTGGCCTAAAATGCGGAGAGATATTGAGTGTTTGTGTGATAAATGCTTAACTTATAAAAAGGCTAAATCTAAGGTTATGCCTCATGGTTTGTATACACCATTGCCTGTACCTAGCGAGCCATAGTTAGATGTATCAATGGACTTTATATTGGGTTTACCTAGGACTAAGAGGGGTAGGGATTTTATTTTTGTAGTGGTTGACAGGTTTAGTAAGATGGCACACTTTATAGCATGTCATAAGACTGATGATGCCACTAACATTGCTGACTTATTCTTTAAAGAAGTAGTACGACTCCATGGAATTCCACGGAGTATAGTTTCAGATCGTGATGTTAAATTCCTTAGTCACTTTTGGAAAGTTTTATGGGGTAAGTTGGGAACTAAACTTTTGTACTCTACTACTTGTCACCCCCAAACTGATGGACAAACCGAGGTGGTTAATAGGACTTTGACTCAGTTATTGCGTACTATTATCACTAAGAACTTAAAAACTTGAGAGGATTATTTGCCTTTTATTGAATTTGCATATAACGATAGCATTCATTCTTCTACATCTTATTCACCATTTCCAATTGTTTATGGTTTTCAGGCACTAACTCCATTGGATCTGTTACCATTACATGTTGATGAGCATGCAGGGTTAGATGCCAAAATGAAAGCTGATTTGGTGAAACACATACACAAGAAAGCAAGAGAGCACATACAGAGGAAGAATGAGCAATATGTTTCTCATGCCAATAAGGGAAGAAAACGTGTGGTATTTTAATGTGTCTGCTACATTTAATGTTTCTGACTTAACTCTTTTTGATGCAGGTACAGATTCGAGGTCGAATCCTTTTCAAGAGGGAGGGAATGACACGAATCCAGCCACTCAAGGAATATTAGATGTCACATCCAGTAATATGGTAGAGCCTTTGCAAGTTCCAACAAGGCCAATCACACGCCAGAAAGCTAAGAAGATCAGAGACGCAATGGCGGGACTAGCACAGAATGTCATGGCCGAGTGTGACAGACAACCCTAGGGCATATTGGCGTCACATGAGGGCTTCAATGGAGTGGGTCCAAAGCTATTTCACGTGTCCCAAGTCATTCTAGAAGACGCGCAATAGCCAATTGTGAAGATAGGTAATTCGGCCAAATGAGCTTGTATTTTGACCTTTTGCTTGACATGTTGACTCTAGTTAGGCTATTTTTAACTTAGTTAGCTGATCATTTGGGTAAAATTGGATTAGAACTATGTTAGATAGTTAAAGGACCTATTAGGCATTCTTTAGAAATGATGCCACTTTTATTAACTTTTTATTTTTGATCTTTTTGCCACTTGCATAAAGATCTTAGTGGGGGGTATTTGTAATAATTAGTAAATTACTACTTAGGGCTTTAGCTTTATGTAGCCATTGGGTAGTTTTAGGACCTTTTGGTCTTTTTACCTTTTAAGGGCATTTTAGTAAATTTGCCATATCCTATATATTGTAAACTTTGTTGACATGATCCAGGCCACTCGTGGAGCATCAAAGGACATGGCCAGCAAAAAAATAGACTCATTACAAGTACCATAAGGGCCAATTACAAGACATAAGACCAAAAGACTCAGAGAACCAATAGCGAGATTAGTTCAGAGTTTTATGGCCGATTGCAACAAACGAATAGAGACACATGTGGGCTTTAATGGAGAGGGCTCAAAGACATTTCACTTGGCCCAAATCAGTTCTAATGAAGCTTCATAGGCCTTTGAAGACTTAAAGACTTGGTATTTTGTAATTTCGTATTTAGGGGCATTGTTGTCTTTATGCCTTTAGGGTTTCTTTTTGTAACACTTTTTAAGCTTGCCTTCTTCTTCTTCATTTTAGGTTAACCACGAAATTTGTAAGAAAACACATAAGCTTATGCTTTGGCTATGGCCGAATTTCTTGTAAGGGAGGGATTCCCCTTTTCAAGTTTGAATCGACTTATCTAAGTTTATCAAACTTAGTGGCGTCTCCATTTTCTAGCAAAACACACCGATTTCATGTTTTGATTTATCATGGGCAATTGTTTCATGGTGGTTTAGGGCTAATCTTGGATGGGTTTTGTTCTTACAAAATCATTGATTGAGGTTCTTGGGGCTTAAAGAAAAATACTTGGGGTTTGCTGGATTCGCATCCTAGTGAATTCCCTGTCATTTGGTATCAGAGCTCAAGGTTCCAAGGTCTGATTTCCTATCTAAATTCATTGTTTGATTCTGTTTTAATTTTCGTTCTTTGTTGTTTTCTTTTAAGTTCTTGTTGGATCTTGTTTCTGTTTTCATTTTGTTATTTATGGGTTAATACTTTATTCTAAAAATTCTCTGTCAAATCTGGGTTTTCTTTTCCATCTTCATATTAGTTCGTCATTGTTATTAATTATTGATCTGGGTTTTTGTTGTGCTCTTCGTTTCAGTTTGTCATATTTGTTTATTTATGGATCTGGATTTTTGTTGTGTTCTTCATATAGTTCGTCATTTACATTATGATTATGTTCTTTAGCATATGTTGAAGAAATAAGCATGTTCATAAACGTCTGTGTGAATTATTCCTGAAAACCTAGTGAATCATTTAAAAAAAAAGAAAAAAAAAGAAAAAGAAAAGAACATCAGTGAGTTGAACATCATCACCAGTCTTCTTAAAGAATTAGACTTTGAATCCCATTTCATATCGGACTTGAACATCAGTGAGTTGATACTTAGCCTTTTTTTCTCAGATTTGAGTGACAGTGATCGCTTGAGCAAAAAAAAAAAAAAAAAAACAAAAACGAGTAAAAAAGTAGAAAAATCTGATTAAATTTAGTTTGTTCCATATTATCATTTGGGTGTCCATGAAGAGTATTCCATCAAAATTTCTATAGAGGTGCCAAAGTTTCTCCCGAATTTGCATACGACCGTGAATTTGCATGCTTATTTATTTTTCATCGTGCTAATTGTTTATTTCCTTATTCCAAATACTCTAGCTTAAGTATTATTGATTGAGTCTTCGTCATTACTATTCTTATTCGCATTTTCCACAAGCCCTATATATACATTATTGGGTCTTTGTGTTTCATGCTTGCTTGAGGACTACACTTGGTTTTATATTCTTGGATTGAGTGTGATTCACATTTGAATTGAGGAAGAACTCAACAGTGATAAAAGGCAGTGATTGTGAGCACAGTATCAGGTAAAAGCCAATAGAGTGCAAACACGAGTGGAGTGATATTATTCGAGTGTAAACACGTGAGATTGTGAGGATTTACATATTTGATTTACTTTTCTTGTTATTTCTAATCTATTTGTTTAGTTTTGAGATGGCTGGTCTAACCATTGATGAAAAGCTTGAGGCTTTGGATAGAAAATTTATAGATATGATGGAGAACATGAATACTGCTTTGGAGAGATTGTCCAAGAGTGTAGAGAGTATTCAAACTGGTAATGGTCCCAGAGCACCACCACCCCAGCATATACCACCACCTCAGAATGTACCACCACCTCAGAATGTGCCACCTCGACGTGTACCACCAGATGAAGAGGAAGCTGAAAATGAGTTTGATGATTCTGATGGTCTTGATGATGTGGAGGAGAGATTTCAGCCTGGGCATTATAGGAGGCCTAATAGGAGGTTTAATAGGAGGAATGATATGAGGGAAAGACGATTTGATGGTAGGTGAATGATAGGAGGTTTCATAACCACCTCGGGCTTTTACCATCAAATCGTCTTTCCCTCCTATCATTCATCCTATCAAACCTTCTATTAGGCCTCCTATCATGCTCAGGTTGAAATCTCTCCTCCACATCATCAAGACCATCAAACTCATTTTCAGCTTCCTCTTCATCTAGTGGTACATACTGTGGTGGTACACGTCAAGGTGGCACATTATGAGGTGGTGGTACATTCTGAGGTGGTGGTATATGTTGGGGTGGTGGTGCTCTAGGACCATTACTAGTTTGAATACTCTCTACACTTTTGGACAATCTCTCCAAAGCAGTATTCATGTTTTCCATCATATCTGTAAATTTTATATCCAAAGTTTCTTGATTTTCATCAATGGTTAGACCTGTCATCTCAAAACTAAACAAACAGATTAGAAATAACAAGAAAAGTAAAGAAAATATGTAAATCCTCACAATCTCACGTGTTGACACTCGAATAATATCACTCCACTCGTGTTTGCACTCTATTGGCTTTTACCTGATATTGTGCTCACAATCACTGCCTTTTACCACTCTTGAGTTCTTCCTCAATTCAAATACGAATCACACTCAATCCAAGAATACAAAACCAAGTGTAGTCCTCAAGCTAGCATGAAACACAAAGACCCAATAATATATATATATATATATATATGGCAGGTGGGAAAATACGAATAAGAATAGCAATGATGAAGACCCAATCAATAATACTTAAGCTAGAGTATTTGGAATAAGGAAATAAACAATTAGCACGATGAGAAACAAATAAGCATGCAAATTCACGGTCGTATGCAATTTCGGGAGAAAATTCGGTGCCTCTATAGAAAATTTGATGGAATACCCTCCACGGACACCTAAATGATAATATGGAACAAACTAAATTTAACCAAATTTTTCGAATTTTGTACTCTTTTGTTTTGTTTTTTTTTTTGCTCAAGTGATCATTGTCACTCAAGTCCGAGAAAAAAGGCTAAGTATCAACTCACTGATGTTCAAGTCCGATATGAAATGGGATTCAAAGTCTAATTCTTTAAGAAGTCTGGTGATGATGTTCAACTCACTGATGTTCTTTTTTTTTTTTCTTTTTTTTTAAATGATTCACTAGGTTTTCAGGAATAATTCACACAGACGTTTATGAACATGCTTATTTCTTCAACATATGCTAAAGAACATAATCATAATGTAAATGACGAACTATATGAAGAACACAACAAAAATCCAGATCCATAAATAAACAAATATGACAAACTGATATGAAGAACACAACAAAACCAAGATCAAGAAATAAATAAATATAACGAACTGATATGAAGAACACAATAAAACCCAGATTTTGACAGAAGAATTTCAGAACAAGGTATTGACCCAGAAACAATAAAACGAAAACAGAAACAAGATCCAACAAGAACTGAAACGAAAACAACAAAGAACGAAAATTAAAACAGAATCAAACAACGAATTTAGATAGGAAATCGGACCTTGGAATCCTGATTTCTGATACCAAATGACAGGAAACTAGCAAACCCCAAGTATTTTTCTCTAAGCCCCAAGAACCTAGGTTGCGAATCCAGCAAACCCCAAGTATTTTTCTCTAAGCCCCAAGAACCTTAATCAATGATTTTGTAAAAAACAAAACCCATCCAAGATCAGCCCTAAACCACCATGAAACATTGCCCATGATAACTCGAAACATGAAATCAGTGTGTTTTGCTAGCAATGGAGATGCCACTAAGCTTGCTAAACTTAGATAAGTCGATTTTAAACTTGAAAAGGGGAATCCCTCCCTCACAAGAATTCAGCCATAGCCAAAAGCATAAAAGCTTCAATGTTCTCTCAAATTCGTGAATGAATCAAAAAGAAGAAGAAAGAAAGTTTAAATAGTGTTACAAAGAGAAACCCTAAAGACAACAATGCCCCTAAAGGCGAAATTACAAAAATACCAAAGTCTTCGAGTCTTCAAAGGCCTGTGAAGCTTCATTCAGAACTGATTTGGGCCAAGTGAAGTAGCTTTGGGCCCTCTCCATTGAAGCCCACATGCGTCTCTATTTGTTTGTTTCAATCGACCATAAAACTATGAACTAATCCCGCCATTGCTTCTTTGAGTCTTTTGGTCTTCTGTCTTGTAATTGGCCCTTATAGTACTTGTAATGGGTCTATTGTTTTGCTAGCCATGTCCTTTGATGCTCCATGTGTGGCTTGGATCATGTCATTTGCACAAGAAAAGGTTCCAAGCACAGTGGATATCTAAGCTACAACTGAAAGATGGTCCATTTCAAGTCTTGGAGCAGACCACCGACAATGCTTACAAACTAGATCTTCCTGGTGAGTATGGTGTGTCAACAATATTTAATGTTTCTTATTTGTCAGGTACAGATTCGAGGTCCAATATTTTTCAAGAGAGAGGGAATGACATGATACAAGCCACGCATGGAGCATCAAATGACATGGCCTCAACATAATGGAGCCATTACAAGTCATACTAGTTGGACGCACCAGTAATCCTGAAGTCAAGTACATTTTTGAAGGATAAAGCCGATTCAAGCCTGACACCAAGTATTTGAGTTACACAAGGCTAAATGGGCTTGAGACACAACATTTAGGCATCGTAACATGAAGCCCACGAAAATTTGGAGTTTTTGTGTCAAAAAGACAACTTGAAATATTTTGGGAAAAGTTTCCACCTTTGTTGGATTTTTGTGATTTTATTATTTTTCCTTTATTGACTTTTTTGGCAAATATTTTGATTAAGTCTTTATTACTTTAGACTTTTATGGTAGGTTGTCTAGGTTGTTAAATGACTATTAAGGGCTAGTCCTTTTTTTGGATAAGGTAAGTATATTAACCAAAAGGAAAACCACAACAACAGCACATGGGCATACCCTAGAGAGAACAATAGAGGGAGGACAAACCCTCCAAGATAAAAAACAAGAGCCAAATAGGCAAACAGCAAAACAAATAAAGGAAATTCAAAAAATATCAACGGACAAATGCAAAGAACGATGAAGCCATCTATTTTCATAAGATAATTTCACTTTCTTTAATAAACTAGCACTTGTCCGCACAGTAAAAATATATATCACTCTGAATCTCACTGGGGGGCCAAGAAGGCTCACCATGAAGTCTAGCATTCCTGGTTTACGATTGGGAATGGTGCGAAGGCGTTGCTTTGGTTTGATAACTGACATCCGCTGGGTCCGATTGTGGATACTTTGGGTGAGAGAGTCATTATGACTCTGGCTTGGATAAGATGGCTACAGTAGCTATTATTATCTCAAACTCTTCTTGGTGTTGGCCTCCGGCTAGGTCTGCTGCTCTTGTTGTGTTGGCCCGGTCCCTTCCGGCGGATCCTTCTAGTATGAGGGAGGATGAGATGGTTTGGGAGGATGATGTTAGTGGGATGTTTTCAGTGAGCGGTGCTTGGAATGCTATGAGGACGAGGGACACTTTGATGCGTTGGTATCAGGTTGTTTAGTTTCGTAAGGCTATTCTGCGCCATTCCTTTATGCTCTAGTTGACTATTCATGGTGGCCTTTGTACTCAGGATCGACTGATGTGGTTTGGCATCTCTGCTTGCTCGAGATATGTCCTCTGTGGTTGTTCAGGGGAGGATGTTGATCACATTTTCTTCCAATGCTCATTCTCTTTGCGGAATGGACGACTGTGTTGGCCATGTGTAGGTTAGATTAGAGTTCTCGAGTTTGGATGCAGACTGTTGAGTGGATGTATCAGTACACCGATGGCTCCTTATGTTATCTTCTTGTTCGGCTTTCGTTTACTGTGTCAGTCTACTACATTTGGAGGGGGAGGAATTCTCGTACTCATGATGTGCCTCATCGCCCTGTCAGTGCTCTACTCAGTGACATTGTGTTTGCTATTCTGACTCGTACTAGTTTATTGCGGAGGGTGAAACCATCTTATGATAATAAATGGCTTCACCTCTCCTAGCACCTGCCCGATGACATATTCTGATTGTCTTGTATTGTTTGTAGCCTTATGGCTCTTTTGCTAAGAGGGCCCGTCCTCTCTAGTTGTCTATGGTATGCCCATTTGCTTTTGTACATTTTTGGTTAATATACTTACTTTATCATAGAAAAAAGTCCAGCATTCCTCTCTCTCCAAATAAAGTAGATAACAGCTGCAAAGGAAAGCCGAACAATCAAGTGACATAATGAACCGCTACAATACTGCTCCATCCATGAGACTGTATGACAAGAAACCCACTTGGATTCGAAATCCAAGCAAACCCCAAGCAACGGACAGAACCCCAAGAACCGCGAATATGATTTTGTAGAAACAAAACCCTTCCAAGGCCACAAAGAAGACCCACAAAGAACCTTGAGAACCTTTAAGATGAATCCTTGTAGTGTTTTGCTAGCAATGGAGACGCCACTAAGTTTGCCAAAACTTAGATAAGTCGATTCAAACTTGAAAAGGGGAATCCCTCCCTTACAAGAATTCGGCCATAGCCAAAGCTTTAAGCTTTTTAGTTTTTTTATAAATTTCGTTGGTTTTTTCAAATGAAGAAGAAAGTAAGCTTAAATAGTGCTACAAAAAGAAACCCTAAAGGCATAAAGACAACAATGCCCCTAAAAACGAAATTACACAAATATCAAGTCTTTAAGTCTTCAAATGCTTATGAAGCTTTATTCTAAACTGTTTTGGGCCAAGTGAAATGGTTTTGGGCCCTTTCCATCGAAGCCCACATGCATCTCTATTTTTTTGTTGCAGTCGGCCATAAAACTCTGAACTAATCCCGCCATTGCTTCTCTGAGTCTTTTGGTCATCTGCCTCGTAATTGGCCCTTCTGGTACTTGTAATGCGTCCTTTGGTTTGTTGTCGGCCTGGATCATGTCATCCCTCCCTCTTGAAAAGGATTCGACCTCGAATCTGTACCTGCATCAAAAGGAGTTAAGTCAGAAACATTAAATGTAGCAGACACATTATACTTACCTTGTAAATCCAGCTTGTATGCATTGTCATTAATCCGTTCCAAAACTTGAAATGGACCATCCCCTCTCGGTTGTAGCTTAGATTTACGTTGTTCAGGAAATCTCTCCTTGCGCATGTGTACCCAAACCCAATCTCCAGGCTGAAATACCACACGCTTTCTTCCCTTATTAGCATGAGAAGCATATTGCTCATTCTTTCGTTGTATTTGCTCTCTTGCTTTCTCATGTATGTGCTTCACCAAATCGGCTTTCCTTTTTCCATCTAGCCCCACATGCTCATCAACAGGCAAAGGTAACAAATCCAATGGAGTGAGTGGCTGAAAACCATAAACAATTTCAAAAGGTGAAAATGATGTAGAAGAATGAATGCTACGATTATATGCAAACTCAATAAATGGCAAACAATCTTCCCAACTCTTCAAATTCTTGCCAACTATAGTGCGCAATAATTGAGATAAAGTCCTATTAACTACCTCTGTTTGTCCATCAGTCTGTGGATGACATGTGGTAGAATACAATAGTTTGGTGCCTAGTTTAGCCCACAACACCTTCCAAAAATGGCTAAGGAACTTAACATCTCTATCAGATACAATACTCATAGATATACCATGGAGTCGCACCATGTCTCTGAAAAATAAATATGCAATGTTTGTAGCATCATCGGTTTTATGACATGCAATGAAATGAGCCATTTTACTAAACCTATCAACTACAACAAAGATTGAATCTCTACCCCTCTGTCCTAGGCAAACCTAACACAAAATCCATCGATATATCAACCCAGGGTTCACTAGGTACAGGCAAAGGAGTATACAAACCATGTGGCATAATTTAGATTTAGCATGCTTACATGTTAGACACTTATCACAAATACGCTCAACATCACGTTTCATTTTAGGCCATAAAAGTGCTCATGTAAAATAGCTAAAGTCTTAGTAATCCCAAAATGCCCCATCAAACCTCCCCCATGCGCTTCCTTCACAAGCAACTCACGCATACTACAAGCAGGAACACACAACCTATTCGCTTTAAATAAGAGTCCGTCATGAATGTAAAACTTTCCAAAAGATGACTTTGCACAAGTAGCAAAAATCTCACCAAAATCATAATCACACTCATATAATTCCTTAATCAAATCAAATCCCAACATCCGTGCATGCATTGAAGTAAGTAAAACATACCTGCGAGATAATGCATCAGCCACTATGTTTTCTCTACCTTGTTTGTAGCGTATAACATATGGAAATGACTCAATGAATTCCATATTATTTTGCGTGTCGCTTATTCAGCTTACCTTGACCCTTCAAGTGTTTTAATGATTCATGGTCGGTGTGGATCACGAACTCTTTAGGCCACAAGTAGTGCTGCCATGTCTCAAGTGCTCTCACAAGCGCATATAACTCTTTGTCATACGTGGGGTACTCAAAGCTGCTCCATTCAGCTTCTCAAAAATAGGCTATTGGCCGCTTTTCTTGCATGAGAACTGCTCCAATACCTAACCCTGATGCGTCACACTCAATCTCAATGTCTTCTCGAAGTTGGGTAGTGCTAAAATGGTGCACTGCATAACTTCGCTTTAAGGTCCTGGAATGCTCGCTCTTGCGCCTCGCCCCATTGAAAACCAACTGTTTTCTTTACTACCTCAGTCAATGGCGCGGCAATGCTACTGAAGTCCTTGAAAAAATCTCCTATAGAAGCTCGCTAACCCATGAAAGCTTCGGACTTATGTCACTGTAGTTGGTGTAGGCCATTCCTGAATTGCCTTTACCTTCTCCACATCTACCTCGATGCCATTTGCACTCACACAAACAAAGCCAAGAAAAACAATTCTATCCATGCAAAATGTGCATTTGTCAGAGTTAGCATACAATTGTTCTTTCGAAAAACATCAAGTACCTGCTTCAAATGCATCACATGCTCATCTACTGTTTTACTGTAAACTAAGATGTCATCAAAATAAACCACAACAAACTTACCTAAAAATGCACGCATAACATGATTCATCAATCTCATAAATGTGCTAGGTGCGTTTGAGAGACCAAATGGCATAACTAACCATTCATACAAGCCATATTTAGGCTTAAATGCAGTTTTCCACTCATCTCCCTCTCTCATGTGAATTTGATGGTATCCACTCTTTAAGTCAATCTTACTAAAAATTTTGGAACCATGCAATTCATCCAACATGTCATCTAGTCTAGGAATGGGGTGACGATACTTTACCGTAATATTGTTGATAGCACGACAATCAACGCACATACGCCACGTCCCATCTTTCTTAGGAAATAGAAGTACTGGTACTGCACAAGGGCTCATGTTTTCCCTTACATACCCCTTATCCATCAATTCCCGTACTTGCCTTTGTAGCTCATTTGTCTCCTCGGGATTGCTCCTATAAGCCGGTCTGTTAGGAATGGACTGCTCTAGGTATGAAGTCTATCTGGTGCTCAATACCTCTAATGGGTGGAAGCCCACTAGGTATGTCCTCTGTGAGTACGTCACTGTAATCCTGCAAAAAGATGATGAAATAGACACAGGAAGCAAAGGGTCGGCGTTAGTAAAATAAATATGAGGTTCCTTATAGACTAACAATAGCATGAGCTTGCTAGCCTTGAACGCTTTCTCGCTTCACCCTCACCCATGTGTAGAAACTCTTTTTAACTCTCCCTTTTGTTTCCCTCTCACATTCACTCACACTCCCTTGGAACTCCACGGCCTTGGCCTTATTTTTCTCACCAGATACACCACTCTCACTAGTCTCACCCAAGTGGTGTGTTTCTTTTCGCTCTCTCTTGTCACGCTCAAGTTGCAACTTAACCTGATCGTCATGGACTGTGCAGGTGTAAGTGGATATAATGTAATGGGTTTTCCTTATGCTGGAAAGAGTACTTGTTCTTGAACCCATCATGAATAACCTTCTTATCAAACTGCCACGGCCTGCCCAAAAGAATATGTCCTGCATGCATCAGTATCACATCACATAGGACATCATTGTGTATGGCCCAATGGTAAAGCTCAACAGTACCTGCTTTGTCACACTTATCTCCCCACAATCATTTAACCACTGCAACTTGTAAGGCTTCGGGTGTCTCAAGCAACTCAACCCCAATCGCTCAATCAAAGCTGTGCTAGCAACATTAGTACAACTGCCCCATCTATGATCATACTACATCCCTTGCCATTCACACGGCACCTAGTATGGAATATATTCTCCCTCTGCTACACACTCTCATCCTCTACAACATGTACACTCAAAGCACGCTTGACAACTAAGGATAAGTATCCAGCGGGTATGCAGCTCCCTCATGGTCACTAGCATCCTCCACTCTGGCATCTCCTCCTCAACCTCACTATCGGTAGAGTACACCTCTCCACTCTTTTTATCAATCACTAAGGTACGCCTATTGGAACATTGTGAAGCATAGTGTCCCATGCCCAACATTTGAAACATTTTACATCCTTAGTTCTAGTAGTTGCTCCCTCAGGTTTGGTCTAGTATTGATCGGTTCTGCAGCCTCTTTACCCTTGGCACTAGGTCGGCCCTAGGCTTATTAAAGCCTCCACTGAATTCACCTCTAGGCTTGTCAAAGCCTCCATCTCGCTTCTCATTCGGAACCCATTTCCCTTTCCATGCAGAAGTAGTAGCTGAGTACCAAATCTGGATGTTGACTTTTTCTTGAGTTGCCTTTCTATCTTGATAGCCATGTGAAGCATATCCTCCAAATCAATATAATGATGCAACTCCACCATGTTTGCAATCTCTCTATTCAAGCCCCCTAGAAACCGTGCCATAGTAGCTTCTGCATCCTCAACTACATTTGCCCTGATCATGACAACTTCCATCTCTGTGTAATAGTCCTCAACACTTTTGGTCCCCTGATACAGATGTTGTAGTTTATGATACAACTCCCTATAGTAATGTAATGGGGTATAAATCTCTTTCTCATGAGACCCCTAAGTTCTGCCCATGTCTGAACCGGTCTCTCATAGTTTCTCCTCCGAGTAGAGACAAGTTGATCCCACCAAATCATAGCATAATCGGTAAACTCAATTGCTGCCAGACTAATCTTCTTCTCGTCTGAGTAGTGATGACAGTTGAAAATCAATTCTATTTTCTTTTCCCATTCTAAATAAGCTTCAGGATCATTCTTGCCTTGGAATGTTGGTATCTTGATCTTGATGCTACCTAGATCACCATCTACATCTCCTCGCCTACCATATCCTCTCTGATCATAATCCCCTTTTCTGGCATCAAATGCACCTCTATCATCAAATCGTCTATCCCTCCTATCATTCTTCCTATCAAACCTCCTATTAGGCCTCCTATCATGCCCAGGCTGAAATCTCTCCTCCACATCATCAAAACCATCAGAATCATCAAACTCATTTTCAGCTTCCTCTTCATCTGGTGGTACATACTGTGGTGGTACATGGCGAGGTGGCACATTGTGAGGTGGTGGTACATTCTGAGGTGGTGGTATTCTGGGACCGCTACCAGTTGAATACTCTCGACACTCTTGGACAATCTCTCCAAAGCAGTATTCATGTTCTCCATCATATCTGTAAATTTCCTATCCAAAGCCTCAAGTTTTTCATCAGTAGTTAGACCTGCCATCTAAACATTAAACAAAATAGATTAGAAATAATAAGAAAGTAAAGCAAATATCTAAATCCTCACAATCTCACGTGTTTACACTCGAATGATATCACTCCACTCGTGTTTGCACTCTATTGGCTTTTACCCGATACTGTGCTCACAATCACTGCCTTTTACCACTCTTGAGTTCATCCTCAATTCAAAAGTGAACCACACTCAATCCAAGAATACAAACCAAATGTAGTCCTAAGCTAGCATGAACACAACGGAACCAACAATATATATATATATATAGGGCAGGCGGAAAATAAAGCGCGAACAGGTGTAGTAATGACGGAGACTCAATCAATAATACTTAAGCTAGAGTAATTAGAAATAAGGAGTAAACAATTAGCACAATGGAAAAAAATAAGCATGCAAATTCACGGTCGTATGCAATTTCGAGAGAAAATTTGGCACCTCTATAAAAATTTTGATGGAATACCCTCCACGGGCACCTAAATGATAATATGGAACAAACTAGATTCAACCAGAAAAATTCACTTTTTTACTCTTTTTTTTTTGCTCAAGTGATCACTATCACTCAAGTCCCTTTTTCTTTTCTTTTTTTTTTTTTTTTTTGATAACGTCAGATGCTAAATGTGGTTCTGATTTCAAAGGCTGATTTAGGTTCTGATTTCAGACGCTGGTTTTCAAAGCCTGATTTCAGAGTCTGATGATGGTCTGAATCCAGGGTCTGAATTCAGAGGCTGCTGGTCAGTGTCTGATTTCATAGTCGAATAAGGGTCTGATTTCAGGGTCTGAATTCAGAGGCTAATTTTCAGAGGTTACTGGTTAGGGTCTGATTTCAGAGGCTATTGGTCTGGGTTTGATTTCAGAGGTTATTGTATGGGTCTGATTTCAGAGGCTACTGGTCTGGGTCTGATTTCAGAGG
>SKCR01046014.1:0-102267 GCA_019454045.1 Zanthoxylum bungeanum | reverse complement strand
AGATATTTGACTAATATCATAAATATATATGTATTTGATATTTAATGTAAATATAATACATATATTTAATATATTTGTATTTAAATAATTATTTAATTGTTAAATAATTAAATTAATTAAAAATATAAATATCTAAGGTTGTGATATTTTATTTAATGACATAGTTGCAATTGTTGACTTGTTTGAATTATTCATTAAAGGTGTAATGATCAATTTATCAAGTTGACAAGTTGGCTTTAATTGAAACAAATTGAAAATATCGTGATATTTTTCTTTATGCCATATTCGGACAAGGTCAAAATGTAGGTATATATTGTTTATGTCAATTTTAGGGTTTCATAAGTGTAGGACACAGAAATCGGCGACGCTGTTCCAGGCTCGCGGCTCGGTCGGGAGTAGAGAGTAGTCCGCGGGGGACTAACCGGAGAAATAAAATGGAGTCACCACCCAATATGAACTGGAAAATTATTTAAGGCCGCACTCGCCCCTCGCAAGTGAAGACCTCAAACCATTGGGTTCGGAATGGTCCCTTACTTATGCCACCTGTAATGAACGGATTTATGTGATAATATAACTGAGTCTACGCAACATACATACGCTAGAATAACCTATATCTAAGTTTGCATACAACCTATATTTAAGTTTACATACATAGGAGTAGAACCTATATCTAAGTTTGCATGCATAAAAATAAATCGACATAACGGCAAGCACAAAATTTCATGAACATATTAAATTGATAAATGTGGAAACATAAATAAATAATAATTGTCTAAACATAAATATTGAAGAGATATGCTCCTAATACGAAAGAAATAACTAAATCATGCATGGAAATAACGTGTTATTCCTAATGAACCATGGATAAACACAAGATTAGATAAAATGAAATATGTGTGTTTCTCAAGTAGTACGTGGAATTGTATCCCAAGTTCAGATCGCACTACCGTCCATTCGGATTCGGCTACGAAATTTACGTCTGGATTTCCATCCGATATACCATGAGAGATAGCACAAAATCATTCATCCCACAACAATAACATACATGAACCAAAAATATGCATGCGAAGAAATACTAATAAATAATTGAAAAGATGAACGAGAATAAATAAAATGGTGCCCTCAGGTCTTACCTTTTAAGTCACCTCTTGGAAGTGTGTTACATGGCCGTCGGAAGGTTAATGCTCTGTAACTTTTCCGGTTCACTGGTTCAATGTTTCCATTCGTTGCCTCGCTATTTTGAGCTGTTGTTTTCTCTATTTTTGTTGTATTTTCTTTTCGTTGTGTTTGGTTACTATTTGCGGTATTTAGGCTGTTTTAGGGGACTGTTTTGCAGTGAATATGGGGCTGTGCGGGCTGTTTGTGGTGCGGTTTAGGGGCTATTTCTGTGGTATTTAGGGTACAGTTTGGTGGATAGTTTTTGGTATTTAGGGGCAGTTTGGTGCTGGATGAATGGGCTGGTGAGGTATTGCGTGAAGGGGCTACTGGATGAATGAGTTGGTGAGGTATTACGTGAAGGTTTAGTTTGGTAGGTTGATGTGGGAGTCGTGAAGGGTTATTTATTACAATCAAAGGCTAGTGGCGTGAGTCTTTTGTCGTGTGAGTCTAGGGCCTGTGTTGGAGGTTTGTGGGGTTTTATCTGGTTGTGGTGTTGTCAAGTTGAGGGCAATGCGTGATCTTGGCTGTTGATTGTGAGGGCGCTGCACGAGAGAGGGGTTTTTACGTTTAAGGGCGTGGAGAGAGAAAGGTTTGAGAGAAGTGTTTTAGGGTTTTTTGGTTATCTTTGGCCGAGAGTTATTTAGGGTCTTTGTGTTTTAATTTGTTATTTGTCGTGAATAGTGAGATAAGGGAGAGGCATGAGGGCTATGATGAGAGAGATGAGTTATGTGTGAAGAGAACCAAGTGGAGTGAAGATAGACCAAGGCCGAGAGCTTTAGGGTTTAGAATTGTATGTAGTCTGTGAGAGAAGAGAGAGGAGGGACTGCCGAATGAGTGCTAAGTCTCTAAAGGTTTGGTTTGTGTGTCTTTTTATAAGAGTGGGTTAGGGTTTTCCTTGTATGGGAAGGAAAGAAATCATGCAATCATAGGGGATATCTTTTAATTAGTATGTTACAAGTAAAAGATCCATTCAATTAGGAAGGTGATTTGTTTTAGTTTAGGAAAGGGATTTATGGGATTTGATTTGATTTATTTAGTTTAGGCATGTGATTTGATTTGATTTATTTAATTTGGGTAGGTGATTTATTTAGATTTCAACATGTGTTTAATTATTTTGGATTGGGCTTGGAGGCTTGGGCGTGTGGCTTGGCCTTTTTGGTAGGCTTGGGCGTGTGGGTTGGTGGTGTGTGGCTTAGTATGGGTTGCGGGGTTTTTTCCCCAATGATGAATTTTTAAAACAGAGATCCAACGAGCGAACCCGAAGCTAAGCAAACGAATTAAGTCCAACAAGGTATTGATTTCTGAATTTTCCCTTCCGACGTCCGTTTCCCGCGACTTCCGCAACTTATCGGGTAGTGCCTCCATATGAGGCTCATCATCGGGACTTATATGCAAAAATGCAGTGCCTACAGTCGCCCCCAATTTGATGGAACTTGTGTAGTGTGTGACAATGACAATCCTATCAAAGTTATGCATGCATTTTTACTTACCTGGCTCGCCAGCTGCTGTTTGACTTGTCTGTTGCTTCGAACTGAGTTGATATGGTGGCGAGGTGCGTCGACCCCCGAGGTTCATCCCTGCAAGATGCTACGATCTCTAGGAATCACTACCGAACTGAGCTGATAAGAGGTGGTTCATTTCTGAACCATGCTTCATTTCCAGACCGCCATTTCCGGCATGCTAAACCTCATTTCCGAGGCGTCGCTGATGTGATGGTCCATTTCCGAACCGTGCTCCATTTCCGGATTGCCATTTCCGGTATGCTAAACCTTATTTCTGAGGCGTCGCTGATGTGATAGTGGTCCATTTCCGAACCGTTCTCCATTTCCGGAGTGCCATTTCCAGCATGCTAAACCTTATTTACGAGGCGTCGCTGATGTGATATTGGTCCATTTCTGAACTGTGCTCCATTTCCGGAGTGCCATTTCCGGCATGCTAAATCTCATTTCCAAGGCGTCGTTGATGTGATAGTGGTCCATTTCTGGAGTTCCATTTCCAGCATGCTAAACCTCATTTCTGAGGCGTCACTGATGTGATAGTGGTCCATTTCCGAACCGTGCTCCGTTTCTGAAGTGCCATTTTCGGCATGCTAAACCTCATTTCCGAGGCGTTGCTGATAATGTGGGCCTCGACCCTGGGATTCATTCCCCAAACTGCTTGTCTTTGCCGCTTTTTCCTTTTCTTCAAAACCTGCGAATCAAAAACAAAACAAAAAATATGTGTATGTGACGTGTGTGCATGTATGCATGGATGTATTTCCTATTCCGATGGGTTAGGCCTTCCTTGTGCTCCTTGGTGCCATTTGCCTACAAATGTCTCTGGTCGCCCCCTAGGTCTGCTTATAATTTCCTTTTGTCAATTCTACTCTGGTGATTGCTCAGTTTTCTCTGGTCCTATGACTCAAGATTCTGTTATGTCCCTTATTCGCGAGGTGGTAGACCAGTCTCCCCCAGACTTGGTTTAGCTATCTGTTCTTTGCTACTTGCACTAGGTCAAAGTAGATCATGTGATGTGACGTTTCCATACCAACATACTATACTGCCTCTTACGAAATAGTCCCAATAGTTATACATATTATTGCCCTCAAAGAATGCCCAGTATTGAAACCAGAGAACCTTCAAAACATTCAACGCAACTCAAATCCAAGTCTTTGAATAAATGATCTAAGCCAGACTCAAAGTGTGTGTGTACAAAGGTTCCTTTGCAGATTCATCCTCAGGTAAGCCAACTCAATGATTTCGTCAAAAAATTGGGATCGATGGGTCAAACCAACCTAGATGTCTCAATTATGCATGCAGTTGCTTTTCTGTGCTCAATGTGGTATGATTTTCTTTCTCTTTTGTCTCTCTCTTTTTTCCTTTTCGTTTTGAACTTTTTTTTTCCAACACACCTACCCTTTAAGGTAGCATTTCTCTTCATGATGGTCCTAATACTCGCCCATGGGTAGCTTCACACTTATCGGTTATAGGTGGTTTAATTCTTTTCTTTAGAGACTTTTCTTTTATTTTCAACCATACCACACATCATAACACAAGCACATCAGGATAGACATTTAGGCGAACGGTCATTCACCGACCTACAATTTCTTCAACTAGTCACTTTGCTAACTACTCAGGTTTTCACTACTAAGAACCATAATTAAGTGCTTACGAGTCTAACATAGATCAATTACTCAAAGTATTAGATAAAAGCGCATCAAGAGTTTATCGTTTCTAAGATTTCATCCTAAAGCAAACATTTGTATCATTGGACTTTATGCCTAACTATTATGGACAAAGAACAAACAATTTTTTTCTTTTTTTTTCACAATGGTCTTTCTATTCTTGCCGTAAAGTTTTCTGTTCCTCGGTTTCCTTTTCCTTGATATCCATATTTGCTAGACTCTTCTTGACAAGTCTTCTTTTACCCCTTACCCAATGGATATCTCTGATGGCTTTTAAGACACATGGGTTAACATGATGCGTGTATGCATGAGATGCATGTATGCATGAGATGCATGAGATACACATGGTTATCAAAACAACATATATCATTCCAACCTTATATCTCTCACACTCGTGGTAAGTCCATTTTTGTCCTAGGTACGGCTTATTTCATGTACCAATGTGGGGTACACAAAATCGCTCTCTCCTATGCTACGGGGTGAACCTCGGCTACCTTGGTCTCTTTCCATCGGTAAAAGACAAAGACCGCCCATTAACAACATGGACTAAGCCTATTATGGGATCATGTCATTGTCTAGAAATTATGAATTGGGATTTCGGCGACCGTGGTCATGGGGATGGACTTGGAAGCATCCAATAGTATGAAAATATGTCGTAACAATGCGTATCCTTTCTGGATGAAAGCCAGTGCGGATATCAGACTCATGCTTCTGGCATACTTGGATCATGTTTGGATTTTCTAAGCCCATCAAGGTTTTCATACAAGTTGGCCCATTATCATTTTAAAGTATTCAATCATATTATTACGAGGTGCAAACTTGTCCCAGTTGCAAAAGGCCCAACAGGTTTACACTTTTGTGATAATTTGGCTAAACAAATTCAAATGATAAGGGGCCCAAACATAAAGTGGCTCATCGGCATTTTAGAAACTTTCGGCCCAATCGTCATAAGATACATTCTCGTCCCAGTTTAAATGGCCCAACAAGCCCATACCTCATGACAAAAAGTCCAAATGAATCCAAATAATGATGGTCCCAAACACGAGCATAAAGGGTGGCTTCTATAAGTCATACAACTATGGTTCACATGCGGGTTTATAGGGGTATAGACGAAGGCTCCCGCTGGTGAAGGATTGCCCAAAACTAGGTCTCCCCACTCAAGAGTTTGAGCAACCGAGTGAGCGCACCTTTTTTATACCCTAAAGTACGTGCCAACGAGTGATGATACATGAATGACTTTCAAATGAATTTCTTATTGAAGATTCCCCAGATGAAGGGTGGAGCGAACTCTCTTAAATACATTTGCCTCTTAGGCTCTTATCGTCTTGGTGACAGGAATAAACAATAGGTCCTCCAAATTAGTCCATCACGGTAAGCTTCGAGTAAATGATTATCTAGGTGTCCTTCACAACTTTCCTTTCAGCTGTAGAAAGGTAGTGAATGAAGGAAGACACCAAACCATTACCTGGCTCTAATAATGCCTTTGGTTTAAACCCCTTGGACCCAACCCACTTGCAGACACAGTTAACTAAAGCGAAAATCACAAACATTACAAGAAATTATTTCGGGGCTGATTCTCTACCCCCAGTGGAGTCGCCAGACTGTAGGACACAGAAATCGGCGACGCTGTTCCAGGCTCGCGGCCCGGTCTGGAGTACGGAGTAGTCCGCGGGGGACTAAACCGGAGAAATAAAATGGAGTCGCCACCCAGTGTGAACTGGGAATTTATTTAAGGCCACACTCACCCCTCGCAAGGGAAGACCTCAAACCATTGGGTTCGGAATGGTCCCTTACTTATGCCACTTGTAATGAACGGATTTATGCGATAATATAACCGAGTCTACGCAACATACATATGCAAGAATAACTTATATCTAAGTTTGCATACAACCTATATCTAAGTTTGCATACATATGAGTAGAACCTATATCTAAGTTTGCATGCGTAAAAGTAAATCGACATAACGGCAAGCACACAATTTCATGAACATATTAAATTGATAAATGTGGAAACATAAATAAATAATAATTGTTTAAACATAAACATTGAAGAGATATGCTCCTAATGTGAAAGAAATAACTAAATCATGCATTGAAACAACGTGCTATTCCTAATGAACCATGGATAAACACAAGATTAGATAAAACAAAATATGTGCGTTTCTCAAGTAGTACGTGGAATTGTATCCCAAGTTCAGACCGCACTACCGTCCATTTGGATTCGGCGATGGAATTTATGTCTGGGTTTCCATCCGATATACCATGAGAGATAGCACAAAATCATTCATCCCACAAAGATAACATACATGAACCAACAATACGCATGCGAAGAAATACTAATAAATAATTGAAAAGATGAACGAGAATAAATAAAAGGGTGCCCTCAGGTCTTACCTTTTAAGTCACATCTTGGAAGTGCGTTACACGGTCGTCGGAAGGGTTAATGCTCTGTAACTTTTCCGGTTCACTGGTTCAATGTTCCCCTTCGTCGCCTCGCTGTTTTGAGCTACTGTTTTCTCTATTTTTGCTATATTTTCTGGTCGTTGTGTTTGGTTACTGTTTGCGAATTTGGGGGTTGTTTTGGGGGACTGTTTTGCAGTGAATATGGGGGTTGTACGGGCTGTTTGTGGTGCGGTTTATGAGGCTATTTCTGCTGTATTTATGGTGCAGTTTGGTGGATAGTTTTCGATATTTATGGGCAGTTTGGTGGACAGTGGCTTTTGAAGGGCGTGAATGAGCTGGTGAGGTATTACGTGAAGGACGTAGGGTTGCTGGATGAATGGGCTGGTGAGGTATTGCGTGAAGGTTTAGTTTGGTCGGTCGATGTGGGTGTCGTGAAGGGTTATTTATTACAATCAGTGGCTAGTGGCGTGAGTCTTTTATCGTGTGAGTCTAGGGCCTGTGTTGGAGGTTTGTGGGGTCTTATCTGCTTGTGGTGTTGTCAACTTGAGGGCAGTCCATGATCTTGGCTGTTGATTGTGAGGGCGCTGCACGAGAGAGGGGTTTTTACATGTAAGGGCGTGGAGAGAGAAGGGTTTGAGGGAAGTGTTTTAGGGTTTTTTTAGTTATCTTTGGCCGAGATTTATTTAGGGTCTTTGTGTTTTAATTTTTTGTTTTCCGTGAATAATGAGCTAAGGGAGAGGCGTGAGGGCTATGATGAGAGAGATGAGTTGTGTGTGAAGAGAACCAAGGGGAGTGAAGATGGACCAAGGCCGAGAGCTTTAGGGTTTAGAATTGTATGTAGTCTGTGAGAGAAGAGAGATGAAGGACTGCCGAATGAGTGCTAGGTCTCTAAAGGTTTGGTTTGTGTGTCTTTTTAGAAGAGTGGGTTAGGGTTTTCCTTGTATGGGAAGGAAAGAAATCATGCAATCATGGGGGATATCTTTTAATTAGTGTGTTACAAGGAAAAGATCCATTCAATTAGGAAGGTGATTTGTTTTAGTTTAGGAAAGGGGTTTATGGGATTTGATTTGATTTATTTAGTTTAGGCATGTGATTTGATTTGATTTATTTAATTTGGGAAGGAGATTTATTTAGATTTCAACATGTGTTTAATTATTTTGGATTGGGCTTGGAGGCTTGGGCTTGTGGCTTAGCCTTTTTGGTGGGCTTGGGTCTGTGGGTTGGTGCTGTGTGGGCTTGGGTATGTGGCTTGGTATGGGTTGCGGGGGTTTTAGGCCAAGGATGAATTTTAAAACAGAGATCCAACGAGCGAACCTGAAGCTAAGCAAACGAATTAAGTCCAACAAGGTATTGATTTCTGAATTTTCCCTTCCGACGTCTGTTTCCCGCGACTTCCGCAACTTATCGGGTAGTTCCTCCATATGAGGCTCATCATCGAGACTTATATGCAAAAATGCAGTGCCTACAGTAAGTTTCAAATACACAAAATAAACATAAAAGAAGTTGAGAGAAAATGCAATAAGGCTAAAGAAGAAAGGCTTGAAAAGCTTATTTTGTAAGTTTTTCTTTTAAACCTTCAACATGGAAATTGTTTCTAACAAGCTTAGCATCATTTTTTATTGATTTGATGTTCTTTCTACTCTTATAGTTTGTGTTTATTTGTTTGAGAACTTGGATGAAAGATTGATGCATGTAAGTGAGCTTATACTTGTTTTAAAAGCTTACTTTTGATTCTTTAAAAATCAAAGTTTCCATTCTAGAGTTAGTAAGCCACTCCTTGGTGACCCAGAATTTTTCTAGAGTTATTTCAAAGTGGTGAGGCTTGTTTGGTGAAGTATTGAATGGATTAAAGTGTTGGATTTTAAAGATTTGGTTAAATTGGTCAATTTGATGAAATTGAAAAATTAGGGTTCATAACCTTCTCCAAATTTGGGGCTTTTCATATATGTGATGTATTATGGAGTTTAGTTTATGCATGTAAATTTTTTTGTTGATTGGATTTGAACTTGGCATGTTTTGAACAAAATGGACCAAATTATAATTAATTGAAAGTTTTGGGAGGCTCACGGCATTTGATCAAAAATTGGGGATTTGTGTGAAATATGATTTTGATGGATTAGATGTGTTGAAAAACATTTTAGAAATGATTTAGAATCATCCAAAATTATATTTGATAATTTTTGGACTAAAATGATCAATTTACAAAGTTATGGGGTAATTCGGTAATTACCAAGAAATATGATTCCTTGTGTGATTTTTCAGAATTTAATAATTGGATAATTAAATAAATTAAGTTTATTTAATTGATCTAAGAAAAATTTTGAAATCGGAAAATTTTGATTTTCCCTTATTCCGCTGCGTTACCGGATTTCCGTCATAAAACCCCTTCAATCTATTGCCATGGAGTTGGAGTATCTCCTCCATTGCATTGTTTGATTGACATAATGAGGGATCATTCCCTTGTGGCTAAGTGTTTACGTTGGCTTGGGTCTGGATTCGTTCCACCGAGGCCTTAGTATGTAAGAATGGAATGAGGTCAGAGTATCTCCCATATGGCTTTGTTTGATTGCCACAAGGATAGATCATTTCCTTGTAGCCAAGTGTTTACGTTGGCTCGGGTTTGGATTCGTTCCTCCAAGGCCTTAGTATGTAAGAATGGTATGGAGTCGGATTATCTCTCATATGGCCTTGTTTGATTGGCACAAGGAGAGATCATTCCCTTGTGGCCAAGTGTCTACGTTGGCTCGGGTTTGGGCACGTCCCACTGAGGCCTCATTATGGTGAAAGGCATGGGGTCAGAGTTTTTCCCCCATGGCCCTGCTGAAGTAAAGAAGTCTGAAATCCCCCGGGGTCAACATATTATTTGGCTCAGGTGTAGCCACAACTGTTGATAGATTAGCTTTCTGAGGAGTTTGTTGGTTGAAGCACCAAAAAGTCTGTGCTCAGGACAACTTTGGGGAAGTCACTGAGAGTGTGACTGTAATGGCTCATGGGGAGAATTGGCCTCGTAAGGCCATTATGATGATCTCATAATGAGTAGAAAAGTAAGGTTTATGATTCTAGCATTGGTTTTCGGCTAAATGCCAACTAATGCATATTCAGGTCGGCTTGAAAGAATGAGGTTATGGCCTCAGGGCGTCAGAATGTCCTCCAAGATGGCGGACCATATAACAGATTATTTGATTTTGGGGCCATGGCGAAGGGTTCCTGTTAAAGGGGGTAGAATTTTATAAATGTTGAGAATCACCCTAGGGCATCGAGTCGGGATACATAGCCTCTAGGGCATTACAATATTGATAGGCGCACTACCGATCTAGTCAAGGTGAGATTTTCGGGATGGGTCAGCCCATTGCTATGTTCAAGCACCAATATATGAATTAGTTCAAGTGATTTATGCTGATTTAGTTACCAGGTAGTCATTAAGATTGATTACAAGTTTGAAATTTCACCAAGTGTTGAAAAGAAGAAAGTGCCCTAGATCAGGTTCTTGTTTAGTGCGTGCTTTGGTATGGAAATAAAAAATACATGAGAAGTATGAAAAAAAAAGATTTTTATTGATTAGTTAGAGTTACAAATTGGACCCTCTTGGGGCTATCCACATGGGGGGAGCTAATTACACAGTAGATGGGCCAGGGGAATCTTCGACTGGGGCCTGAGGGGCAACAGCATCAATAAGGGCATCTTCGGCCAAGGCAGCATCAGCCAAGCCAGTAGAATGAGGCATTGAGGATAAGGTAGTGGGGTCAATGACAGTCTCGGTCTCCTCATGGCGTGTGCCATAGGCCTCATCAAAATTCATATCTTACTTCGCAATCTTGAGGACTTTCTGGAGCTCGCTCAAGTTCAGGTCAATGTATGTCTCCCTAATCAGTTACAGGGACTCCTTCAATCCCAAGACTCGGGTGTTGGACTCGGCATCCTCAATACGGTTCTCAAGGTTAGCCTGCTAGTCATTTAGCTCAATACGGGCTTTGGTCAGCTCATCCTGAGATTTCATCAGCTCATCCCTTTATTCTTTAGCTCAGTATTTTTCTCTTCGAGCTTTCCCTCGGCAATAGATGTCTTTGTCTGTTGTAGTTTAAGCTCAAATTCTTTGTTACCAAGCTTACGACGGGTTTCATCCCTCTCATTTCTTACAACTTGGAGGGCTTTCCAGAGAGTTTTGGCTGCCTCGTTTGCCTTTTTTTACCTCCTTAAGGAGATCATGCTCCCTCTTAGTCAATTGGCTTTGAAGCCGCTGGGCCTGGCCACCCTTGGCCATGGTGCCGGAAAACACATCCATGTTGGTGGCCAAAATATATATCACTTGGACAAAAAGGGAGAACGGGTCAGTTTATTAGTAAGCGGTGATAAATGATGAAAGAATGAGACTATGGTTTAAGAAATTACCTTCGCCTCGAAGTGGCCCACTTTCCCAAGAACATCCTAGGAAGAGATGCTCTCATAGGCCATGGCCTGTTTGATGTTCACGTGTTGAGCGAGGAATTTAATGGTCGGCATGAGGTGAACAATGCTTTATTTTGCAGTTTTCGACAGGTTGTCCACCCCCAAAGTAGGGGCTCTCATCTTTCTTACAGTAGAAATCATTAGAGCATTACCACGGAGGCCGTGGTCTTCTTCCGAGAACCCGGGTCGACATGCTCCTCCTATTCGCCCCCAACTTGATGGAAACGTCTTTTTAGGGGGCTTAGGATTGCAGATGGAGTTTATGATATTTGAGCGGATGGCGTTTGGGTTTGTCTTGGTGGGGGGTATTTACGATTCTGGTCTGTATGGTAAGAGTCTGCATTGGTGCTTTCTTTTTTTGTGATGGGGGAATGGGTTTCGTCAGTCAGGAGTAGGTCTCGTTGGGACCGCCCTAAGCTCAGCGTTTGGCTTCTTGAGTGATCTGTAGAGGGTTGGGTCTTCTTTCTGACATGCCTACATTAAGAAGAAAACAATGTTAGGACAAAATGAAATAGAGCACGGGGCAGTGAAATGCAAAGTGTAAGGATAAATAATAAACAGCAGTAGAAAAAAGGTATAAAAAGGTCGATCAGTTAATCAGTACTTACCGGGTTGTTTTTCAACCGGATTATGAGACCTCGAGATAAGACCTGCGTCGACAAAATATGAGGGGCTGAAAATGTCTCTGTTGTGGCCGGCAAATTGAGATGCAACCTTAACCCCAGCCCTGAACTCATGACGAACCTTAGGAGGATCTCCCCAGCAAGCTATAAAAGGTGCAATTGTGTTAGTGAAATGAAAGCTGAGAATCCTAAGGGAATAAAGAAAGGTAAGAAGGTCAGGTCATTACCTCCAACTCGGAAGATGGTCAGCACAATAATTTCTCGACCAGAGATGATCTGGCGTTCACCTCATGCTCCACTAGCCCATAACTACTTGTCCTTGAAGTTCTTGTTGGTGACTGGGAGGTTTGAAACCAGCTGCTTGCCTCCAGCGTCGAGGGATAAAAAATACCAACCCTTATATTCCTTCATGTTGGCATTCATCTGGTACAACCTTTTCATGTCTTCAACTATGGGCTCTCCCAGTTCGGCTCGGTTCCAAAGTACATAGAGTCAGGCCAGCACCCACCATCCATTCAGATTAAGATGGCACGGGGCTAGGTTTATAGCGGCCAGCATCTTTTCAAAGTATCATTACATAGGAAGACACACACTTAAGTCGAAGATAGTCGTACAGAGGGCAACTCGGTCTGCCCTTGGTTGACTCGCCAAATCATCCTCATCTGGAACACTCAGACTTACTTCCTCAGGAATGAAATCTTTCCCGAAGCTGGTCCATCTCAACTTGGGTAATGCTTGAAGCCCTGTCTATGTCCAAGTTGACAAAATCCATGGGAGTAAGCTCTGGCTCGAGTCGGGCTATTCTCACAATGTATGATTGATTTTCTTCTTTGGATTGAAATGGGGTAGTGTCATAATCGTTGTTCCCCTACTCAACTGGCTCGGTTGGGCGTGGGGCAGGCGCATCAGGAGGTAGCATGTTTAGGGGAGTCTCAGATGAAGATTCAGAGTCTAACATTCCTAGGGAGTGACCCAAAGAAGAAGGTGGTTAGTCAAAGTCAACCGAATCTTTATTTACAAATGTCTATAGGCCTATTTTCTTTTGTTAGTTGGACCTGATTTTATCTAGGGTTTTATTAAGTCATCCCTACCAAGTGACTAATCATAGAAAGCTCTAAAAACCCTAACAATGATAAAGCAGTAAGTCCACGAGCATGACAATAACCAAAAAAACCAAAAAACCCAGAAATATGCGTCCATTCAACATACACTATGAACCCAGAAAAGCACTCATATGGCAATAGTTTAAATTTAAAACCAACAAAAACCCAAGGCATGTTGTCAAGAAGAGCACACATTCATCACGGTCATTGCAAATCAGTTACGGATGGAAAGTATGTTAAGTACAAAGAAAGTAAAGAGGGAGATTAGGGAACCCTTATTTGTATTTTTTGATGCTGAAGATAAAGGTTGAGTGCTTGAAGTTGTTGAGAGCTCGAAGTTGTAGAGGATGGCTTGAAGCTTTTGAGAGTGTTTTGGAGAAGATGAAATTGTGAAAGTTGGAAGGTGAACAGCAGTAGCCTGTAAATAGATTGTTCGGATTGACCCTGAACGTTGGATTGAAACGGGAAAGGTGGATCAAGTGACATGTGTCGGGGCAATCACCACCATTGAGTTCAAATGAAGGGCCAGGATAGAGGCCACGTGCTCGGTTAATCATGAACTTTCCAATTTCATATGACTTACTTTCCAATTTCAGTTTGGTGTTGCAGGAATTCATACATGTAGTAGACAAGCTTTGGATAAGATGGATACGAGCTGCAGTCATTAGGAATACAGCCTTGAGGGTCCATATGTTTAATTATTGATCACGTTAGGCCACTAGGCTACATAATATTCATGTATAGATCATGTTGTAATAAGTATGCTTCATGTATTTCATGTACATTATATATCAGACATGCATGCATTCAAGAATAGTTAGTTCAGTTATGAATCATGTTGTAATAAGTATGCTTCATGTATTTCATGTACATTGTATATCAGACATGCATGCTTTCAAGAATAGTCAATTCAGTTATGAATCATGACACGTCACGCATGTACATAATAGAAGTTCAGGGAGATGGCGTTAGTCATGTCCTGATAAACTGGGTGTGACAGAGTGGATTTTTTTTTTAAAATTCTCAACCATGTAAAATGTTAATTTTATCCTTCCTCATAAATTTCTGATTAATCATAGATAACTCAAATTGTTCTTGAACAATTTACTTCCAAGATAATATAGCTAGACCTTCTCTTATGACAAAATTTCCTCCATTTTTCTATGACGAGTGGGAATTCATCCTTGGTTAACCTCGTGTAGATTCGCTATGTTATATTAATGATCGTTATTTGATCAGCATTGAAGAATCAGAGGCATATTTCGAATTTCTTTTATTTTTTTATTTTCCTCCTTCAAATTTCGAGGCTTTGAATTTTCCTCTTTTTTTTTGGGACGTTGGTACGTCAAGAAGTTGTCACTTTTTAAGGGATCAGTGAATCAAGTAATATTTTGTTTGGTATTTGGTCTCAAGTCTTGATCAATAATCATTCTATCTCATATTATCATTTGCAATATATATATATATATATATATATAGATATATTTTCGCCGAAGATCCTGACCAGAAATAAATTTTAAGTGAAGAAGGGAATAGACGAGAAACAGTTTAAAACAAAGGATCAACAAGTCGCATAATCACTTATGCAGCATAATGTTATAAAGTTTAAAACAAAGGATCAACAAGTCACTTAATATTATATAGTGCCCGTAGGCCGATTTGACTAAACACAAGGGCAGCGCAAACAGAGTTTGCTTATTTAGGCTACAGCTACACTCCATAAAATACTACAACTCAGATATCATACATGAACCTGACAAACAGAGACTGGTCTGGTCATCAAGCCAAGATCTTACTGAAGAACTATGCATTCTGGAGTACTCTGCACCACTGCAGGGCGGGAACTTTCGTTAATGGCATCCACTTCTCCAGATTTGGGTTCCACATCTGCCTCCACAGTTAAGCTCTCAGCAACACCTCCACTTGCATTATCACCACAAGCAATGGCTTTAAAGACGAGAGCATTAACTTCTTGAAACCTCTCCTCAGAGAGAGACACCTCGGCAAGCAGCCTCCTAGCATTTTCCTCAGATGCCTCTTCAAAGTCTTTCTTCCTCTTTAACACCATATGCCCACTAATTTCCCACACAGCAGGGTTCACTTGGGTGTCCAGAAGCTCTGGATTCACTTCCCCAAGAGCTTGTTTCTCGGCATAGCACTGTTTGTTCATTAAACAAATTGTTAACAAAGTGAATGGAAAAAATCTGGATGCATAACATGGAAAATACAAAATCCGTTGATAATGATTCTAAATTTATTACCTGGGGTAAGAGAAAGATGCTCTTTCCACAATCAGAAATGAGCACATTGTAAGGAATGTTGTTAACTTGAAGGCAAATGCAAGCATCTGAGACTGTGTTGGATAAGTCTTGCAGAGAGTTTCCACCTTCAAAGACAAGGCCTCTGACCGGATAGTTTAAAAGTTGGGAGATCTTCACGCCACCACCCGAAGTGGTTGTTATCTTCTTGGTAGGAGCCTTCTCAATTGGAAAAGGCACAGCCAAGTAGTAGGCCTGCAACAACAGAAATCGGTAAATTGCATTTGAATTACCAATCTAACTGCAGTGAAAAACAAAAGCCAAATCGCAATTTCAGAATATTAGCGGAGATACAAACCTGAAAGTGAAGGTGATTGATGGTAGCAAATGCACCCAAGCTGTTGTAACCCAACCGGAAGTACGGATTCCCAGCTTCAGCAGCCATGGAGAGTGCAAGAAAGAAGCTGTCACGGTCAATCCTCTGTGGCAAGCACTCAAGAATGCGTGGGATCAACAGCACATGCCCATACTCAATAGGACTAACCTGTTATATGGGGCACCATAAAAGCAAAACTATTAGAATACTGCCTTCGCTCAATTAGCTTCCTAAGATCTCTTCATAATTGTGCACAAGAAAAAAAAATTCATATTAGATTCTTGCTTTACATTAACATCCTCTATTAGCTATTACAATTAAGAACAAAGGACATACATTGATGGCAACAACGCTTGGAGAACTCTCAACATCAATAGAGGCACTCGGGAAGAACTGGACTTCACCATCTTTGCATGCTTCAAACTGGAAAAGCACTTCTTCTTGCCCCATTTTGGTAAAGTTAAATTTGTTCCCATCAAAAGGCTGGAGGACCTTATCAACACGAAATTCAGTTGGCCTCTTCTTCAAGTGGCGCCCCTCATTCAGCTGAGCAATGAAACCATACTGACCAGGAATGACCTAAACCAAGAAATAACATAGAAATCTCAATGAAACCCATCATGCAAAAAAACAAAAAACAAAAAACAAAAAACAGAAACATTCATTTTCTAGAGGAAAGAAAGAGTAACCATAAGAAGACCTTGGTTTCACAGGCTGTGACGTCATAGCGAAACAGTCCTCTCTGCATGCGATCCTCCCACTACAATGAAATTGAAAACCAATTTAACAGCTGTTACAGGTAAACAAAAGCTAAAACTAAACACAAAACATAAAAGCTAAAACTAAACATGAAACATAAAGTTAATTTCAATATTCATCTTTTAATAATTTTCTTAACAAAATTTACCTCCCCAAGTAAGAGCGAGTCGAGAAACGCAACTGGAGTCTCATGTCCATGCACATCCTTTTCAGTTTCAATCTTGCCAACTTTCTTGAAAGCATATAAAGGAAGCTTAGCTCCTATTTGAACAAAAACAAACCAAATATAATCACTCCCGGAACAGGTCAAAAATCTAAAAATCAACCAGGAAAAAAAAATAATTCACAGAAGCATGTAAACAGGCACCTTGAATGCAACATTTGTTCATACAATTTCTCCCGCACCCGCCTCCGCGACGAGCATCAGCAGCATCCCCCGCCTCATCTTTCTGGTAATTCGAAACAACCGTTGGCACCCTCTTGATCCTCAACATCTTTTGTTAAAAGAAATAATAATTCTTGCAAAATTACAATAGATAAATTCTCAAATACTTTTCCTTGTTATATATGTATTATATATACAATCTACAGCTACGCTAAAATAAAGATGCAAAAGAAGAAGAGAGACCGCCGCCGGCAAGAAAGAGGAGATCAGAAGGGCTGCCGCCTTCGGAAGGCAAAGCGCCACGCCCACCGTGCGGCGAAGGGTTGCTTTCAATCACACAACCCTTGCGGACGTACTGTTGGGGCATGAATTAGAAGCCACGTTACTCTGTGTATAGCCGTGATGTCTACAATTTGCCTTCTCCTGGGTCTTGCCCAGCGACCACCACAACAACAACAAATGCTTCTTCGATTCTTCCTCTTTCTTTTCTTTCTTTTCTTTCTTACAAACTCTCTCCCGCTTTAAAACTTTCCTCGGAAAATTTGATGGAAGTTGAAAAGCAGGAGATTTGATTTGACTGCGCTTTCAAGAGGGGTGGGTTATTATTAAATAGGTGTTAATAAATAGGATGTGGCTCAATAGTCAATATGCGCCGTGTTGCAATTCTTGAGAATGAGAGAGAGAGAGAGTGGGGGAGAGTGAATTCTCTGCGCGTACGAAAGGGTGAGAGACCGTTTCAAACGTTTTTGTAGGATTTACTATTCTCTCTAATCCCAATTAATTGGGAAGGTTGAATATTTGATATTTCCACGCGCATTTTCAGAAAGTGGAGAGGCATATATTCGTATTTTTCGGGAACACACATAATTAGGGCCGATTTTTTGGGGTTGGGGGTTTGTAGACCAGGTCAGTGGATATTATTATACTGTAATATTAGTAAATTTGTAACGTGTTACAAAAATATAAAGGTTAATTTATGAATATAAATTAGGGAATTTAATTTATCTGGGCAATTCAAAAAAATATTTAATCAAATTTAGACATGTATATTTTTCTATCTACAAATGAACAAATATACTACTCTTCTTAAATAAATATCTCTCTCTCTTTGAACTGATTTTTTTTAATTATGATGTCATGGTACAGGCTCTTGTAATTTTTTTGCGACACCTTTTGTAAACAAAAATTTACAAAAAAAAAATAGATAAATTGAAGGATTTTTTTGTAATGAGTGTATTACTCATTTGTAAAGAGAAAAAATTTATATGCTCAAATTCGATTATAAAAATTTTGGGATTATCCAAAAATAATAAATTCCCTATAAATAAAACTGTGTATTAGAGATAATTTTATGTTAAAAAAATATTTTTTTTTATATTATATTTTTAATAAAACATTCATTAGTTTACTGATATTTACAATTGGGGATCCAATTCGATCTCATAGATAATAAATAAGGGTTACATTTACCAATAAATAGTTGAAATATATATATATATATTATATATATATATATATATATATATATATATATATATGCAGACCTCATCAACGTGACATGATTATCTGCTTTAGGTATTGAAGAGCGAATGGGCACAATATTTCCCTCACGTTTTTGTTCCACGTTGATGAGTATATATTTGTGTGTGTACCTGCATAAAAAGGACTTAGCTTGATAGTATTATATAGTACTTGAAATACCTATACGAACTTTAAGTCATAGGTTCGAGTCGCAACCCAAACACACATGATCATAAATAATCCACACTCACAGTGGCGGAATCACCTTCATGTTTAAGGTAGTTCGGGCCACCCCAAGTTTTTAAAAAAATTAAACTCTTTTATGGGATTAGATGAAAAATAATACAATGATAAATTACTAAGATTGACCCTGTAATATTTTGATAACACATATGTATTTATGGCAATTTTGTTCATTAAAAAATAATTTTTTCTCTAAAAATTCTTCCTTAATGAAAATTTTAAACTTGTGATATATTTTGGCTCATGCCGAATAAAAATTCTGATTCCACTACTGTACTTGGGCTATGTATGTCAAGATTTGAATCATGCATACCCGAAAACTATTCATATGGAGAGACTTCCAATGGAAATAAAGTCGTGAAGATAATTAAGATCCAATTAATCTTTAGTATCCAAAACGTGGAAATGATTCACGTTGATAGAGTGTCGTAATAATACATACCAATATGTATTGAATATCTATAAGTTTTGCTTACAAAATATATTTCTTCCTGAATTGGTCACATAACTTCATGTAGTTAATTCTCTCTTTTTGGGTGTAGCCTTTGGCCACTAGCCTAACCTTGAAGGAATGTACATTCCCATCTGCTCCCCTATTTCTCTTATAGATTCACTTGCAACCTATGAGTTTTACCCCATCAGGTTGGTCTACAAGTTCCTATACTGAGTTAAGTACATCGACTTCATCTCGAAGTTCATGGCTTTGAGCTATTCCTCTTTATCAGAATCATCCATTGCACTACGGTAGGTCAATGCATCATTTATACCATCACTGGATGCGACAACTTGTGCCTCTCCAACTTCCAGATATTGATATGGCTATCGTACAATCTTCTCACTGCGTCTAGGTGGTAAATCATTCTGATGTACTTGTATCTGATGCTAATATGTCAAAGGTGTTATATTTCTGTCAACTATTGTTTATGAAGGCACGCTGGTCGAACTAGGAAGTAACTCCTCAAGTAACACTTTACTTCGAGATTTGAACTCCCCCATATAGTCCTCCTTAAGAAATGTTGCATTCGTGTATAGAAATATTTTGTTATCTTTTGGACTATAGAAGAATCCACCCATAGTTTTCTTATGATAGCCTACAAATAGGCACACCTTTAAATGTGGCTCTAACCTCTAAAAACGAAATACCTTTCAGATGATTGACCTCCAAATTGCTTACACGTGTTCATAAACGTACCTTAGGTGAACCAAAAACCTCATGATCAACCTTCTTCGGACATCCCATAACGAGTTGTGTAAACTCATGTACACATATTCATCTTTATACACATATGCACATTCAAAAAACACATCCAATACAAATTTCTGAAATCCTTTTTTACAGTCAAATATCACTCATTATCAAAACAAAATATTTTACAAGTTCTTCACAGATAAGTGCACACATATCAAGAACGAAATCATGTTGCAAGGTTCATAAAGCATGTTTCACCCACAATCAAAGACAGAATTCAAAATATGCATACCATAAGCCAATTTCGTACGTCAGTCGATATAAATATCACATTCAAAAACATATCTTATTCATTTGCATGCCTTTACGAATTCAAAAAATATAAACTAAAATATTTTTCCAACACTATTACTTAGACCTATAATGGCTTATACATACCAATCTTTAACCAATACCCATACCCATACATATATCAAACATGAATTTTGTGTAGGTATTTACATATATTACAAAGTTCAAAAGGGGGACAAAAAATCTCATATATTTTTAAAACGGAAAGCATAAAACATTCACTTTCAAGTTATTTTGGAAACACATCATAAAACTCATTTTTATTGCAAACATAATCAAATCCAAAAATCCTATTTCTTATAAATCTTTATCAAGCGTCCATAACCAACTCAATTGGACGAAAACTAACAAGCACCCATGACCACTCCAATGGACGAAATATAACAAGCATCCAATGTCCGAATCGTACACACAATCCGGACAATGAATGAAATAATCCATTATTGATAAGGTAGCGGGTCGAAACCCTAAACAAACGCCCCGGCGAAAATAAAATGATAATTCATAAAATATTAAATCATAAACAAGCACCATGATAGATACATTTCATCAAGCGATTCGATGGAAATAAATCAATAAGTCACAAATCATGAAATATAAAGCAAATGTCGAGGCAGAAACATTTTATTAATATGTGTCTCAGCGGAAACATAAGGATAGTTCATAAAATATTAATTCATAAACAAGCACCAAGACGGAAACATGTTCTTATCATTTATAGTCAAAACCAAACAATCAGAATTTTTCCCTTTTTATCAAAACACTTTGTAGAGTCATGCTTCAAAATATCGAAACATCAAATTTTTTAAAAGCAAGTATCATAAGTAACAAAAGCGAAAATATTCATTCTCAATTCAAAGCTTTATCATTTGACTGTAAACTTTTCAAAATGGCAAACAAGTCATTTATTTCAAAATACAAACAACCGAGAAGTTCCATACACATACCAAAACCATCACGCTATCTAAATCAAACTCATCGTTTATTCGTAAAACTTTCAATCTAGAACATACATTTCAATCGTACACTAAAACGTAAACTAGAACATCACACCTAGGCCGATACGTATATTGGCATATACATACAAGCTCGTACATGATCCATTACATATTTTAAAATTGGTATAAAATGGACGTCGTCCAAACAAAATCCAAACCAGTACTTCTAAACGGATACCCACAAGTCAATAATATTACAAGGCACACTTCAAATCTATCAAACATAGGCATACGACTCATACACTGAGGAGTCCTATTATCAAATTACATTCCAATAGCATAATTCAATCTTCTTACCAACGCCTTTACCCTTATAACTCTAGATTTTTACGATTACTTCAACTAAACCACCCAAACCTGCGGCTTTAACCATCCCAAACTCATGGTGGTTTGAATCTAACCTATCCATTCTTGTTTCATGCTAGCAAATATTTTCCTAATCACAATCATTACTTCTGAACTCATGAATCTCTTAACACTTCAAATTCCCAAAACCTAAGGTTTCATTCCTTCATACCTACTATGGGTTTCAACTCATCTCATGCAAATTTCAAGACCATTAATACAACTCAACATCACGTTGATATGTGCAAAGCACTTATTTACAACCTTGGTGTTTCTAACCAAATTCATGCATATATCGTGTATTTAACCATTACCCATACAAGATTAACTAGCCACAAATGCAAATAAATTCCAAAATCCAACATGGGTCATAATGGGTTTTAAGTAATCCATATCACACAAGGCATACCAACCCAAATCATGCACATATCTTACTAATGACAACCTATCTAAGTTTGTTTATCCACTTAATCATGCAAAATAATAAATTTTCGAAATGGGTCAAGAACCCTAACATGAGAAAATGCAAAATAACCATGATAATGGAGGTGAGGAAGCTTACATGGACTTCCTAAAGCTTGGAACCCATGAGAATCCTCAAGATTTGGCTTGAGTTAGAGAATAAAAGAAGTATTTTTTAGGGGAAAGATAATGACAAAGAGAGTAGAAAAAAATGAGAGAAAAATCTAAATGAGCCTATTTATAGTGAGCCGAAATTTCCAAATTTTTTCTAAAAAATCCATTTCGCGTTCGAAAACTCGTCGAAATGCTAAACGCACGCAAGGCATTATGTTTGGTTTCGTTCGAACGACAGCTAAACGTGACTCAAATAAGAACTCTCTGGAAAACACATTCGAATGAGATAACTAACGCACAACAAACGCCAATATAGATATGCATTTGAACGCCTAAGCAAACGCAACACGAATGCAAACATTCTGAAATTAAAATTCTAAGGCAAAATGAGACCTAAATACTCATAAACTCGGACTGTAGCCTCGGTCATCATGCATACATATTATGCAAGAAATATACATCGCATACATGACTTACATTACCATGATAAATTTACTGAACATGCTAAACATGCCAAACGCCCGAGGGCATATATATATAGATAGATGATGAGAGATTATAATACATTTTCTTATTATAATAGGTTCTTTATTTAATTTTATAATTTTATAATTCATATTTAGAACCTATTAATTTAATTATTTTTATAAATTAATAAATTATATGTAGATAGATATGGATAGATTATTAATAAAATTTATATTTGCAAAATATGAAAGGAACTAAAATAGTTGAACCAAATGTCCTATGTAGGTGCGGCTGAAATTTCCTTGTAAATTTTTCGTCTGGGCCCAAACGGCACCTGGGAAATTTCTCTCAGATTGAAAAACAGAAGCCAGAAATATCTCCGGTGAATTGTTGGGCCACGTCGACATTCGAAAACACGTGATTAGGGAATTGCACGATTACCTCATGGGGACCACCGCATTACATCACTTCCTTTTTCTGAATTTTTTAATTTTTTATTATTTTTTTATTTTTTTATTTTTAAGGCTGTTGTTAGTCTAATGTTATGGCCTATGGGCTCGTTTGGAAGCAGACTTTAAACGCTTTAAAATATTTACTGACCAATCTCTAAAAAAAAAAAGAAAAAAAAAAGAAAAAATATATATATGAAAGAGGACAAATTTCATGAGTAGACTTCACATGCTCTTTCAATTCAATTGAAAAATTGCAAAATCTTATCACATAAGTGATATTAGACACTTCAACAAAATCTAGACTAGGGATGATAAAATGAATAAACAAATTGAATTCGTGATGAATACTCGAATAATAATATACTAAATTCGAATTCGATTTGTTTATTAAACGAATCATTATATTAGGATTAGAATTCGATTCATTTATTAAACGAATATTCATATTCGATTCGTTTACATAAAATTAAACGAATCCAATCGAATTTAATATTCAATTAAAAAATGAATATTCGCATTCGATTCGTTTATACAAAATTAAACAAATCGAAATTTGTATTCTTTTAATAAACGAATATTCGTATTCGATTCGTTTAATCAAAATTAAATACAAAATCAACAGTATATTCATTGTTATAGATTAAAAATCCAACTTCAATAACATCAAAACAACACAGATCTGGAAAAAAAATTCTACTGACTAAAATAGCTATAATTTTTTACAATTTTTTGAAAAAGCTAATCACTCGATTAACTTGAAAATCAAGTAAGGGGTAATTTAAATATTAGAAATATCAAAATGTCATGTAAATCATAAACAAAGAACACTTCACCAAGTTAAACAATCGACTCATCCTCATTTCCATCTTCGTCTGCTTCATCTGCCCCAGCATTATCAGCAGAAGTGGTTGCATCTCCAGCAACTGCAAGACCCATTGTTTCACCCAATTTCTGCAGAACGTCTTTATCATTCCAATCCCTATGAGAAAACAATTAATTCTCCATTAATCAGCCAGATGCATGAAAACAAATGAATGCACAAATGTTGTCCAAGAGCTTAACTATAAATACAAAACCCACAAGCTTAAAAGTACATAAAATATCACAGCATTTCAATTACTAACTTCATCATGACAACTGGTCCACCAGACTCTATCTCATCTAAAATAGGCTTCAAAGATGGATCTTCCTTTATTTTTACCATTTTTTATTTCCTCGATCTGGTCTTTTTGTGTTGGGTTTGTCAAACTCTCCAACATATGAGACATTGATGGGTCCTTAGAAATCAAAAAATACTTTAGCCACAAGATGTAATTTTTAAGGTTAGCACCATATAATTGAGAGAGAATTGAGATTGAGGAGAGGCGAGGAGGCGGCGACAGGGTTGAGAGATAGAAAATTGAGATTGAGGAGAGGCGAGGAGGTGGCGACATGGTTGAGAGATAGAGAATTTTAGATTAATATAGATATTTTGTAGGTTACAAGTATGTAATTATTAAAATATCATTCTTCTTAAACATTTTTGTTCAAAAATTATAAGGATTAATTTGTAATATAATTAAACGGATATTAAACGAATTCGATTCGTTTATGATTCGTTTAATAAACGAATTCTAAACGAATAAACGAATTGATAAGCTCAAATTCGGATTCGATTCATTTAATAAACAAATCGAATCGAATCGAATTGAACCATTTATTAAATGAATCCATTTTTCCAAATCAATATTCGCTTTAAAACGAATCGAATCGAACTCCTGACCCAAATTACCACCCTCTAATCTAGACATGAAGGAATCAATTACATTCGATGGAAGCCAAAAATTGATATTGCACAATTTTAAGAGGAGTGCTAATTATATTCACCACAACGAAAATTGCCACAAATTAAAATTACAAAATTATCCTTCAATAATTGAGCAGAGAGAATCACAACACATTCTTCCTACTCTCACGTTAACTCCTGCCCAAGTGTTCGTACATCCTTCATTTTTAACATTTTATTTCATCTTTTAAACTCTTTCTCAAACCTAATCCAACTCATCAATTACAAATAATTCCTTGATGCATTTTTATTTGAAGGGGTTCTTATGCGCCCCAAACTACCAGGCATATTTGTCCATATCAAGAGGGTGTAGTAACTCGCATGATCTTTCACGATTTTTTTTTAATACTTGACAGGACTTGAACCTTAAACATGAAAATCTATAAATAGATTTAAGTCCAACTTTTGTATTAGATACTTCAGTCTTCAGCAGAATCTAGACATGAAGGAATCAATTATACTCAATAGAAGCACATTCGTGCACTTGTTATTGCACAATTTTAAGAGGAGTGCTAAGGGTACTCACATTAACAAAAATTATCACTAGTTGAAATTATAAAATTATCCTTCAATAAATCGGTAGACAAAAAAACATAACACATTCTTCCTACGTCTCTCACATTATCTCCCACACAAGTAGGGGATGACCTAAAATGTAATTGTATCCCGGGCTAAATTTAAATTTTAAAAATGATAGATATAAAGTTGACATGTATTTTCTTAAATAAAAAAAAAAATACATGTAATACGGAAAATATTAGGAGTGTTATCCCTTAAAGTATATACACTATACAAAGATGACATGGTAACAGTAATAAAAGCAAGATTTTAAATAAGAATGTAGAATAAAAAATACAATTTGAATATAAAATGAAATTATATATTTACGTGGTTTCAGACAATAGGACTGGTCACGTTTCTTACTTTGATTGGGAGAAAAATTTGAGAAATTTTAAAAGAGGGACTACTATTGAATGGAAACTATGCAAACCTAATCGTTGATGGAAAGTTCAAAAAAAAATTATAATTAAAATATGTAAATTATAATTTAGATATTGAGTGTAATTTTTTAGTTTAAGAATTTAGTATTTAGAGTGGATACATTGATAATGTTAAGAATTTACGTTGGATACATCAAATATTATTTGGGCTAAAGGCTGCCAAAATATTATAAAAACATTAATAATAAATAGGAATTTGAACTGAATACATAAAATATTATTTAGATACATAAAATATTTTAAGAATTTAACTACAAACAGGGGTGGATTTATTTGCGACACTGCTGTTTTAACAGTGTGGCATTATACGCATTAGTCAAGCAGTCAAGGTACCCACGACGTGCAATCATATATAGAAGTTAAATATTTTTAAACATTCTCCATGTGTCACGTAACGATTTCATATTAAATAATGAATATTACTATTAGAATATTATAAAATTAAATTAATAAATTTATTAAATAAAAATCATATTACAATAAAAATATATATTATAATTTTATAAGAAGTCTATTATGACAAGAAAATATATTATTATATCATATTAAAATAAAAAAACACAATTAAATTATCTACAATTAACATAATCTCTACAATTAATTTTTTATTATTAAATTATAAAATTAAAATATCTCTACAATTATTTTTTATTATTAAATTATAAAATTAAATAATAAATTATTAACATGAGAAACCTATTACAATGTAAAAATCACTACAAGAATTAGACCATTTAGCGTCGAATTATTTCGACGCCATAAGTTACGGTTTCGACGCAAAAGACATTTAGCGTCGAAAAAATTAGACCCAAAAAAATGGACGATAAAATGTCGACGAAAATCACTTTTAGCGTCGAAATAATTAAATGCGACGCTAAAAAACAGTATTCTGCGTCCAATTTTTTTCGACGCTAAAGTATATTGTCCGACGCTATATTTTATATTTCGCGACGAAATAATTCGACGCAAAAATTCAAACTTTTAGCGTCGCAAATTGTCGACGCTAAAGTATATTAAAAAAGTAATATATGTAAGCTTACAACGACCATTTTTTTACTATTACCGTCGAAATATTCGACGCTAAAAGTTTGAATTTTAACGTCGAAACATTCGACGCTAACGTATATTAAAAAAGTATTATATGTACGCTTACAACGGCCATTTTTTATACTATTAGCGTCGAAATATTCGACGCTAAAAGTAAAAAATTTATTTTTTTAAAAATTAGTAATTTACTTATTTTTTGGTCTAAAATATTTAATTTAGTTGAAAAAAAATGTAATTAATAACAAAATGACGAAATATTATATTGAAATTTGTTTTAGAAAAAAGAAATATTATATTAAATTTATTTGTTCAAAATGTTTATACAAAACCAAATATAAAATTAATTGCTACTGTGATGGGGGGACGCTCGAGCCCGATGCACCATGACTCATTGAGGCCTCGAACATCTGACGGAAAGCCAGCAGTTGCTGTTCCAACTGCTCCATCTTCTTCTCGTGGTCCATCATCTTCTTCTCGTGGTCCACCGTGACCTGTTGTAGCTTCTCTTTAGTCTGCTGCAGCTCGTCTTTGGTGGTGACTAACTCGTCTCGAAGAGAGACATTGTCCGAATTACCACTATTGCGTGCAGATGACGTTGGCTTCTTACGAGTGCCAAGACCAACGTTGTAAGCTGTCTGATTCTTGAAAACCAATTGCGACAGCTGCTCATCTGGTATGGGGTCGGACCCTGTCTCCTGAGTTTGATGTTGGAGTTCCATCATTTCGTTCTGTTTCAAAAAATAAGTTAATATTAGAATTTGAGAAAAAAAATTAACATATATAATATTAATTATTTTATTTTAAAAACTGAAACTTACATAGCAGCGTTCGGCTTCTTCATTTATCCATCTGTTCCTCTCATTGTAATGCGTCACACGGAAAAAATCTGGAAATGATTGCACCTCACCTGTGCTACTCTGTTATAAACATAAAATAAATTCAATATTATTCCAGATTAGTAAAAACAATTAACTGTTAAATTTTACGTTATGATATATTTACCTCAGAATGTTCGGCACGATGTTGGATAAATGGCTTCGAACCTCCACGGTGGTTAAAATGCAAGTGACTTCGATTTTCCGCATTTGCGTGACATTTATCATGTATTTACCAACACTGTAAGTACCGAAAACAAAGACAATTATAAATTTCCGTTTATTTCAAAATTTACCTCGTGTTTTTTGCTAGACCAAAACTCACATAAGAATGTCCAATCTTGTTCCTCTATAAAATCAGGCTTGTGTTGTGGAGCATTTGAAGGTCCATGTTCGTCGAATATTGGTTTCAGGACTTTTGTTCTATAATCTTTATAACTTTTCCCCATGTGGTAGTCAATATATTGTTGGACATTCACTTGGGTCAGGATTTTCCGCATTTGCGTGACATTTGTCATATTGTAGCATTGTTAGATGTTGCCTACAATAAATTATCACGGTTAATGTATGGAAAAAATACAGTAATGATGCACCAGAAAAACTTACGTTAAATACGGTTGCACTTCATCACAATTACTCAATATAAACCAATGCGCACGTTGAACTTCCTGAAGGGTTAATAATTTGACACCTACTGCCCCAAATGGTCTGTAATTTTGAAGGAACACTGTGATCTCTTGGTTATTACTTGCATCTCCATCATAGTTTCGTGGCCGACGATTAAAATGAGTTTCAATATTCTGCATGTACATCGAACAAAATGTTATTGTTTCACTTATTATAACAGCTTCAGCTATTGAACCTTCAGGGCGTGCCTTGTTTTTCACATATTGTTTGTAATCTCCCAAAGCTCTGCAGATATGACAACAAGTTTGCATTAAGACTAAATTCTATGCACATAAAAACGGTTACAAATTTTCTTATATAAAACTGTATATATATATATATATATAGTACCTCTCAATGGGATACATCCATCTGTAATGGACAGGACCTCCCTTTCTAGCTTCAGCCGGTAAATGCACAGCCAGATGTACCATGACATCAAAGAAAGCGGGTGGCAAAATTCGCTCCAGCTTGCATAGGATTATCACGATTCCTCGCTCAAGGTCGTCAATAACAGATGTGCTTAATGTCCTCTGACATAATTGTTTAAAGAAGCCACATAGATCAAGTACGACGTCGCATACATTCGGGGGGAGATAAGGTCGAATGCCAACAAGAAGGAGAATCTCGAGCAGCACATGACAATCGCGACTCTTTAATCTCGTTATTGTATCATCTCTGACCCAACGCCCAATATTGGATGCATAATTATCAGGGAATTTAACCATTTTCAGCCAATCACATAATGATTTTCTCTCTGATTGATTGAGCACATAACTAGCAGGAGGCTTAATAAAACCTCGAGAGGCGACTTGTAAATGCAATTCACTGCGAATTCTAAGATCTTGTAGGTCCAATCTAGCATTTACAGTGTCTTTTGTCTTACCCGGAATATTGAATAGTGTACCCACTAAACTCTCACAAATATTTTTCTCTATATGCATTACATCCAAATTATGTCGCAAACTCAGAGTCCCCCAATATTCTAACTCAAAGAAAATACTCTTTCCTGTCCAATTCAACTCTTCAGGTAACCGTTTTCGATTTTTATCTCTATTATTATGATGTTTACCTGGTGTGCTGTCTTTGAGATGTTGATGTTGACAAAGTATGTCAAATGCAGACAATCGACTAGGCTTACTCTGAGGTTCATGTTGCCCGTTAAATAATTTACTCCTCCGCCAAGGATGACTCGTCTCAAGAAATCTCCTGTGCCCCGTGTATCCGATTTTATTCCGTAATCGTTGCGAAGGTGTATGACCCGCACAAACTGGACATGCCATGTATCCATTAGTGCTCCATCCAGATAATGAACCATAGGCTGGAAAATCATTAATGGTCCATAATAATGCGGCATGCATATGAAAATACTACTCTGAAGCTGCATCATAGGTATGCACACCCACATTCCATAATGTTTGTAACTCCTCGATCAATGGTCTCAAGTAAATATTTATATCTTTACCAGGTGAACGTGGACCAGAGATAAGCAATGACATAAACATGAACGGATCCTTCATACATTTCCATGGAGGTAAGTTATATGGAATGACAATAACGGGCCAGATGCTATAAGAGTTGTACATATTCCCAAATGGGTTAAAACCATCAGAGGCAAGACCTAACCTGACATTACGGGGGTCCTCAGCGAAACGGGGGTACATGTCATCAAATTCCTTCCATTCGGTTCCGTCCGCAGGATGTCTAAGTATGCCCTCCGCACCGATCCTCTTTTCATGATGCCACATCATATCAGTCGTTGTGTGTCGTGACATGAACAATCTCTGCAGCCTGGGCGTTAAAGGGAAATATCGCAATATCTTTTGAGGCATTTTCGACCCCATACCACGGACTTTGTACCGACTTTCACCACATATCAGACAATGTTCAAGTGATTCATACTCGACACGAAATAATACACAATCAAACTTACAAGCATGAATGGATTCATACCCCATTCCCAGATCACACAATATTTTCTTTACCTCGTAGTACGATTTAGGCAATTCGCTTCCAACCGGTAACATTTGGGCCAGTAACTCTAACATCATATCGATACTTTTGTTGGTCATTCTGTTGATCACTTTAATGTGTAATAATTTCACAACGAAATTCAAGATCGACATTCCAGCACCTTCGAATGAAATTTTTTTTGCCTCATCAAGTAGTTCACTAAATAAATTTTGATCATTTCCACTTAACACTGGCATGTCACCACTACCACTATGACCAAGTTGTGGACCTTGTAAGTCATGCAAAATATCGGTGATCTCATCGTTTGCAGGTTGATTGTAACTACTGCTCCATTCGCCGACATCAAAAAACCGTGACTGAGAATGATACTGCTCACCGTGATAAATCCACGTACGGTAAGTTGATGATATTCCTGGCATGTATAAATGATTATGAACTTCATCTAACCGCTTTCTTTTCCTATTCAAACAATTTGCACATGGACAACGAACACGACCTTCTGCATCAATGTGTTGCTTTGCGACTTCCATAAACTCAGACACTCCATTACGATATTCAACACTCAATCTATCCAGAGAGCTCATCCAATTTCTATCCATTTCAGCAGAATACCTAAATATAATAATATAATTATTAGATATCATTTTACAGTAATCAACATTACTAATTCAGTAATACTTTATTTAAGCATATATATATATATATATATATATATATATATTTGGTTGATAAATTAAATAGTTTACAAAAAAATTATATTTTATTAATTAATATACTTACTCTACATATATGAATCATAAATCACTAACAAACAACATATAAACAACATATATAATCATAAAAATTGAAAATAATAAAGAAATATGAAAGAAGAATTACCTTATCGGAAATTGATTACAATTTTATTGAAAATTTTTAGGAGAGATGTGAGGCTGTAGAGGAGAAATTCTCAGATTTCAGAGGATAAAAATGAAGAGAATGAGAGAAAAACAGAGGGGGAGAAGGGTTGGTGGCAATCTGCATTTTAATCTATCTTTAGCGTCGAATATTCAAATTCGACGCTAATTGTTGCCGTTTTTAGCGTCGAAACTGTTTTTTCGACGCTAAATATAAAAAAATTAGCGTCGAATTTAATTTAGACGCGAAAGAATCAAGGATTTGTCGGTGGAAACTTCATAAACCTTTAGCGACGATATATGTTCGACGCTAAAAGTATATTTGTGGCGTCGACTCCGTTTTTTGACGCTAAAAGTGTAATATTTGGCGCCAAAAAATATTGCAATAATAGAATTATTCAGCGTCGAATATTATTCGACGCTAAAGTACTGATTTTAGCGTCGAAAAAAGGTTTCGACGCTAAAACATTAATATTCTGCGTCGAAGTTTTATTCTGTCGCTAAAAATATGACATATAGCGTCGAAAATGATATTCGACGCTAAAACTCACTTTTAGCGTCGAATACTGTTTCGACGCTAAATATTTGGACGCTAAAAGCCATAATTCTTGTAGTGAATAGAATATATTATTAAAGTAAGAAACATATTGATTTAATTAATTAATATTTTAATTTATTATTATTAAATTATAATATTAAAATAAATAAACCTATTATAATAAGAAAACATATTATAATCTCTCTTTAAAATACAAAACATATGTGACATTTAATCTCTATAATTAACTTCTACAATTAATATTTTATTATTAAATTATAAAATTAAAATGTATTTACAATTAATTTTGTATTAAATAAAAAAACTTATTATAATAAAAATACATATTATAATTTTATAAAAAATATATTATAATAAGAAAACACAATATACTACCCTATTATAATTAAAAAAATTATAAAATTAAATTAATAAAATAATCTATTAAATAAGAATCCTTTTATAAAAAGAAATATATTATATTATCCGATTAATTTTTGAATAATATCACAGATAATCCAACAAAGAATATATATATATATATATATATATATATATATATATATATATATATATATATATATATATATATATATAAACATTTTTAAAATTTCTAGTAGCGTCACATGACATCTAATCTCTATAATTAATTTTTTTATTACTTATTATAATAAGAAAATATAATATAAACTTCTATTAAAATAAAAAATATGTGGCACATAATCTCTACAATTAATATTTTTATTATTAAATTATAAAATTAAAATAATAAAGTATTAAAATAAAAAACCTATTACAATATAAAAATAATCTCATATTAAAATAAAAAAAATCTAAATAGTAGCCGCTCACAAAACCTAGACAATTTTTTGGATTTCATGTATATTATTATTTGTTATTTTATTTGAATTATTTTATAAGTTTTTTTATTTCATAAATTTTTTACTATTTACTGTACTTCAAGATGTAGACTATGAATGTTGGCTCTTGTACAATGTATCAGAAATATTATTTGAGAACTGAGAGATAAATCGATTAATATTATAAAATTATTTGATAAGTAAATCGATTGTTTTATTTATATTATAGAATTGATAAAATCCACAATATTTATAAGATTAATATTTAAAATAGATGCGGAACCCGCTTAATGGTGTAGGCCATATACTAGTGGTTCTCTAAAGGAATATTACCAAGCTACACAAAACACATGTCAAAATTTATAATTGAAAAGTATTTCGTCGCTTCAATCCCAAATAACGTGTAGATGTGTAATCATTTATCTATTTTTATTTTGTAATTGAAAATTTTCTGCTATACAAAGAGGCGGACTTACTTGGGCCATAGCTCGGTCTAGCCTCAAAGCAAGTCCGTGCTTTGCACACAAGTGTTCGTATATCCTTCATTTTTTACATTTTATTTCGTATTTTAAACTCTTTCTTAAACCCAATCCAACTCATCAATCACAAATAATTTTTTGAGGTATTTTTATTTGAAGGTGATTTTATGCACCCGACACATACATTTGTTTATATTGGGAGGATATAGGAACCCGCATGATCCTTCACGATTTTTTTCATTCGTAGAGAGTGTGATTGTAAACATGTAAAATTGAAATCCTGACATTCGGATGACTATGTGGATTTTTGGTGAAATTGTATATACTTTTGTATTTGATGAGACTTGAACCTTAAATTTGTAAATCAATAAATAGATCTAAAGTCCACATTTGGTATTGTATTAAAAATATCATTAAAAATTAGTAACAATTTTTATATCAACTCTTGACCTTATTCACGATCTACCCGCTGGGTGGAATATAAGAAAAAATTCTTTACTACCCATTATGAGTATAAATTAGGGACAATCTTCTGATTATGAGACTAAACTATTATTTTTAGTTCAAAACAATGGCTCATTAGTTTAAACATATAAATTTTATCATTAAATATGCAACTTAAATCATTAAATATACAAACTTTGTCAATAAATATGAAACTTTTCAAAACATGAAATTAGTTGCATGTTTATTGGTAGAGTTTCCATGTTTAATGATTTAAGTTACATGTTCAATGCTAAAAATAACATATTTATACCATAATAATAGCCTCAAAACGAAAAAAAAAGAAGAAAAGCTCATCTTCATATTTTATCACCGAACTGACCTTCCGCGCTATTCAAAACCTTTTATAATTCAACATAATGATAATTTTCAATCTCATTTGAGTCTAGGTGAGAAAAAAAATGGTGTTGGAGGAATCCCTTTCCAACATAAGCTATAGGCTATAGCTGTGGTGTGATTCAGTCCAATAGAAGCCAAATTGACAATGACAAAGGAACTTTCGTGAACATATTTTATTTTTAAAGATCCAAAATTGGAAAAACCAATAACATGACATATTTTATTTTCGTGCACATATTCTATTCATCCAATTTGGGTTACCTAAATCCATGTTCAATACTATATAGCCTGAAGGTTGTTTATTTAGTTTGTTTTGCATCTTTGTCGTTCCAAGTGGCAAAAACTGTAGAAAATAAGCTTTCATTGTTTATTATATATTATTATTGGGATTTTGGGCGATTCGAAATTCAATTTAATTCAGTTAAAAATAAGCATTTTAATTTAAAATTATAATTAGTAGTACAATTATTAATTTATACCAAAATTATAGATTATAGTATTCTCGCGTTAGTATAAGATTGAAGTTTGGTATTGGGACGTTGTGTCTGTTGTCGAATTTGGACATATATTCAACATAATCTGATTAGTTTATCAATGTAACATGTTATAAAATATTAAAATTAAACAGTAAAGTTAATAACCAAAATAACTAAATTGGTGTCATTTAGGAAATCTTTGATTGCCTAAGTTTGCCTATAAATAGGACACAATTTCTTCATAAATCATATAACATTTTCTCTTACAAGTTCTAGTAGAGATTCAACAAAGTGTTGTATTGTATCTCTAAAGTTTTGTTGTATCCTAAAGTGAATTTGCCAACAACTCTTACAACACATAGTGATGGAAAATATTGCTATAAGACAGTGTTATACACACATAAAAATTTGACTTTATAATGTTTTCCTTCAACAATTTAGAGCAACATTTCCATGAAGTCTAGTTTAAATTATGCAGTAAAAGTAATGAATCGAGAACTTGTTCGTCTGGATAGTTTTGATGATACCAACTTTACTCGTTGGAAGGACAAGATGATGTTTCTTCTCACAATACTAAAGATTGCATACATCATCCAAATTTACCAAAACTGTCAACATCAAAACCTGATGATTACGATGAAGTGAAAGCAGAAAGACCGAAGAGACGAGAAGATGAAGTGCTTTGCAGATGACATATTCTCAACACATTTTCAGACCATCTTTATGATCTTTTCACTTCGATGACTTCACCAAAAGAGAGATGAAGCACACTTGCGATAAAATACAACACAGAAAAGTAGGGTACATATAAGTTTATGATTTTTCATTATTCTGAGTATGCTATATCTGATACAAAATCTATATTGGACCAAGTTCATGCATTGCAAGTTCTAGTTTCCAAATTGAAGGATTTGAATATGGATGTTTCTAAGACAATACAAGTGGGGGGCAATCATAGCAAAATTATCTTCAACTTAGAACAATTACAGAAAAACTTCTCCACACTTCCGAAAGTTTCACAATGGATGAACTCAAAAAGTACATAGGGATTTAGGAGGAAACCCGTGTGCGTGAAAGAAGTTGGTTACTGAATCGGGATCCAAAGAGAATTATGTTGATGAAAGAAAATCTCACAATAATTCTGATGGAAACAAGAACAAAAAAAAACCTCATATAATAAGAATGCCAACAAAGATAAGAAGAATAAAGCATGTTATCATTGCGGAAAGAAAGCTCACTTCAAGCGTGATTATAAGCTTTGGAAAAGGAAAAAAAAAACAAATAATTCAGCAAATGTAGTTGAGAAAGATACATTTGAAATAGAGGCAATCGTGACAGATTTTCACATTGGCATGGTAGTAGAATCACATATGACATCAACAACAATATCAAAAGATTGGTGGTTTGATCCAGGAGCCATAATGCATGTATGCAATGATAGGTCTCAATTCAAACAATATCAAGATTTAAATGAGGAACACAAGGTTTTAATGAGGATTAATGATTCAACTAAAGTCCTTAGAAATTACTTCAAAAAAGGTACTCGGAAATGGAAGTGTAGAACTTCAGTTTACCTCCAGCAAGAAATTAATTCTGGTCAATATTTTACATGTACCAAAAATTGGGAAAAATCTAGTGTCTACTAATTTACTACGTAAGAGAGGTATAAATGCTATCTTAGATTTGAACAAGTTAGTCCTGTCCAAGAATGAAGATTTTATTGGGAAAAAGGTATTCTTATTAGGGGGATATTTAAGTTAAGTGTTTGTAATGCTATGATTGATAATAATAAAACACATGTTTCTATTTATATGTTTGGTTCTTTTATTTTTATGGCATAATCATTTAGCACATGTTAATTTTAGGTCATTAAAATACATGACTAGACACGAGTTAATTACAATAAATGATGAAGTAAAAGAAAAATGTGAAATTTGTGTACAAGCTAAAATAACTAAGAAACCTGTTCCAAAAAAATAAGTAAAAATACCTTTGTTTTGGAATTGATGCACTCATATATTTTTGAATTGAATGTCATGATAACTAGAAGAGGAAATAAGTATTTTATCGCTTTTATAGATGATGTCTCTAGGTACATTTATGTTTATTTAATAAAAGGCAAAATTGAATCATTTAATATGTTTCAACTCTTTAAATATGAGGTTGAAAATCAAAAGGTGGAAAAAAATAAAATCTCCATGGAATGATAGAGGTGGTGAATATTTTGATAATGAATTTATTGATTTTTGAGAAAGTAGTGAAATTATTCACCAAACAAGTACTTCATATACACCATAACAAAATGATTTGGCTGAAGGAAAGAATATGACCTTGGTTGAAATGGTTAATGTCATGTTGTTAAATGCTAAACTACCTTTCAACTTGTGGGGAGATGCTTTACTTGTAGCATGTACACAATAGAATACCTTTTAAGAAATTAAAATTATCTCCATATGAAATTTGGAATAATAAAAAGCCTAATCTTGGATACCTACGGGTATAGGTAGTTTAGCTTATTATAAGGTTCTAGATCCTAAAAAGACCAAGTTATGATCAAGAGCCTTAAAAAGTGTGTTTGTTGGATATGCCCATCATCTAAAAGCCCATTGGTTATTAGATTTATAATATAATGTAATTGTTGAATCTAAAGATGTTGAATTCTTTGAGGATAAGTTATCCTGTGACAAATCTACAGAAACTTCTAAATAAACACAAAATTTAAACAATGATAAAAGTGATAACCAAGGTTTATTGAACAAATTGATGGAAAGAATAATTCCTAATGAACCTCGAATAAGTCAAAGACCTATGAAATTAAAGAAATTAGATCCTGATTTTATATATTCTCAAGATGTTGTCTTCTTCGTTGAAGGCAATAGGGAAAAGATAAAAAATGAGTACTCATGGATGATTTGAAATTTTTTTGAAGAAGTAATGTCTTCAAGAGACGTTGCATTCTAAAAAGAGTTGATTAATGATGAGATGGACTCTTCTATAGCCAATAGAACTTGGATTATAGTAGATTTGCCTCCAAGATCTAAATCTATTGGATATAAATGGGTATTTAAGAGGAAATATAATACTAATGGATCTATACAAACCTTTAAAGTTAGGCTTGTGGCTAAAGGATTTAAGCAAAAAAAAGTATAGACTATTTTGATACATATGCACCAGTAGCTAGAATAACTTCTATAAGAGTATTGATAGCTTTAATTTCTATATATGATTTACATGTACATCAAATGAATATTAAGACTTTATTTTTAAATGGAGATCTTGATGAGAAAATGTACATAAACAACCTTAGGGTATTGTACTTCCTGGGAATGAAAAGAAAGTTTGTGTGCTGAAGAAGTCACTATATGACTTAAATCAATCACCCAAATAATGACATGAAGAATTTGATGAAATTATTCTTGAAAATGACTTTCAACATAATGGTACCGATAGGTGTGTATACACCAAATTCACAAAGGAATTTTTAGTTATACTTTGTTTATATATCGATGACATGCTTATCATAAGTATAAGTATGATAGGAGTTGATACTACTAAGAAATATCTTTCCTCAAAGTTTAAGATGAAAGACTTAAATAAGGTAGATACAAAAGAGAGATGGAGCGCACATGAGACAAAATAAAACACTGAAAAAGCAGGTATATATACTTGTAGGAGCGGAGCGAGATTTACAGCTATGTCTATGACGTCGGAAACCACTACACTATTGGGCTCGTAGCCTGTAGAGTGTACGGATATCCCCATTAGGGGAATAACCAGAGAATAATGGAGTCGCCATCTGGTATGATACACTGGGAATGATTTAAGGCCGTATTACACCCATTGCAAGGTCCGACCTTAAACCCGTTTGGGTTTGGAATGATCCCTTAGTGATGCTAATATAATATGTACACTTAAAATATGTATCCTTATATCTTATAATGCAAGAGCATGCAAAATAATTTATATAACACATAATAATGCAAACATGAATAGCAAAAATAGTAAATAAAGCACATAATGGTCTCTACATTATTACAACATTGATAAAAATGATAATAAAATAAATCTAGGCAAGCATCACATGGGTATGGCCTTGGAGAAGCCAGCCGGATACACACATGAAGTGTTTATGTCCGACCAGACTTGGAAGTAGTCTGGCATGATATGCGTTGGGGACAGGAGCCCAGAATCATGCTCAAGACCAAAGTAATAAATAGTATAACCATTATACGATAAGACAGTAAAATAAAAATAGAAACATACATAAGATAATAAACGAATAACAAAAAGGCAGAGGAATGCATGCAACTACAGATTCATATATCAAACAGTAACCATAATAACGATGCAATGACATACCAATGACTAGGGAGAAAAATAACAACAGTAAAGTCATGTATGCACAAAGACAATGTATGCCTCTCATCGGCTTAGCCTCGAAGAGATCATGCCGGGCATGAGAATCTGGCCGGATGTACTTCGTAAACTAGAAATGCAGAAACACATGTCAATGATAACAAGTACAATAAGCAAGCATTATGGATGTAACAGTAATGACATAGCCATCCCCTAATGGTACATGGAGTTGTATCTCGAGTGCAAATAATATTACCATCGATTCGGAATCGGCTATGGAACTTACATTCGGATTTCCATCCTATATACCATGGGATCACATGACCGAATATACAATAGGTCTAGCCGGATATATGACAAATATGGCTCAACATTCCTCACAAATCAAGCAATGAACATAGCATGCATAATACAACTAAACATATAGGATTATGAAAAAGAACAATAAATATAATGACTGAACACGGCTAAGATAATAAGAAGTAGTTGCATATATATAATAGTGTATATGTGCATATCCTTCCGGCCTGGCTTCAGAGAAGCCTGACCGGATGTGTTAACTACGTGCCGAATATATGCTTAGTGATATGTAGAGCCGGCCGAAGATATTTTAAAAAATCAGAAGCTAAACAGATTGTAATAAATATGAGGGTGTCATTAGGTCATACCTTTTACTGGAGTTTGGCTCATAAATGAGCTTGTGAATGTTGGATCATTGCTTGGTTGTTGCTGAAGGGAATGGAACTTCAAGGATTCCACTGATTTTTCCTCTCACAAATGTTCACTTCCAAGTCTCAAGATTTATGTTTTGCAAGGTTTCGGTAGCCAATTACTTTATTTTTGTGTGATGGGTTCCAAGATAATAAGAAGTAGTTGCATATATATAATAGTGTATATGTGCATATCCTCCCGGCCTGGCTTCAGAGAAGCCCAACCGGATGTGTTAACTACGTATCGAATATGTGCTTAGTGATGTGCAGAGCCGGCCGAAGATACTATAAAAAATAGATGCTAAACAGATTGTAATAAATCGGAGGGTGCCCTCAGGTCATACCTTTTACTGGTGTTTGGCTCATAAATGAGCCTGTGAATGTTGGAATATTGCTTGGTTGTTGCTGAAGGGAATGGAACTTCAAGGATTCCACTGATTTTTCCTCTCACAAATGTTCATTTCCAAGTCCTAAGATTTTTATTTTGAAGGGGTTTTGGTAGCTGATTACTTCATTTTTGTGTGAAGGGGGAACCCTATTTTTATAGCAAAAGATGGGAGGCCAGGAATGAAATGAGAGGACATAATCCATTCCATTTCTCTAATGATTTCCAATCTGCCGTGTCAGTTACAACTCAAAACATATCTGGTCGGATATATATTTTAGGACATATACCCGGTCAGACATATCATGCCCATAATTTCAGTAGTTGAAGATCTTCATGATCAATGATAACTCAATATATATCCGACCACATATGCAATTCAAATTATATATCCGACTGGATAGATGCTTGATGCCAGTCTTCACTTTTAAAAATCAGTCCAGACATTGACCAAGCGTAATCGAGATTTTGAAGTTGAATGGTAAACTCTGATCTCTACTGTAGAAGGCCAAAAACTCAGAAGAAGACTGGAAGAAGAAGGTTATGGAGCTGGAGGTTGCTTTAGAGGCAGCCAAGGTGGAGTTTGCTGCCAAAGATAAAGAGTTGGATGAGGAAAAGAAGGAGTCTACTTCTTATTTGGACAGATTCACCACAGTTGTAGAAGAGGCTATGCTAAAGGTCCGTCTCAACCTAATAAAGGACTATATTATTGGTGAAGACTCGATGTGGCAGCCTGAGGAATGAATTCGAGAATATGAGGAGGAGGTAGAGGAGACGGCTGAGGGTGATCTATCAGTCGTATCATCATCTGATAAAGGTTTTGAAGCTGTGGGAGGAGCTTCATTGGTTGATGCAGTGCCACCGACTTAGGAGCATGATCGGTTGATTGATTCCTCTATTGACGGCTGATCTTGTACTCTTTTTGTTTTCTTATTTTGTACTGATGGCTCCGTTAGTGGGTATTATTTTTTAAGTTTCTAATCATATTAATGAAATGGATTTGGTCAATTTTTTTTTGAATTATTTGCCTCTACTCCCTGTTTCATGTTTGAGTGAATATTCTGTTGGTTAGGAGGTTGGACCACATAGGCCAGTTGAAGGACTTGATCCAGTCATCTTCAAGAGAAGGTTTAGTTTACCAAGTTGATTGGCTTTGATAGGCTGGGATGTTTGAGCCAGTTGAAGGTCGTAAGGCAAGTTTTTTGGCTGGTGTCTTTATTGCCAGATGTCTTCAATAAGAAATTGAGAAAATATGTCTCGTTAAAAACCATAATCCCCCGAATGGTGTGAGATCATGGAAAAAGATAGCACGTTGCATTTATTGATTGAATAAGAATTTACAGTGCTAGACATAACAGATTACCACCCAAGAAATAATATATGTCTATCCCTTAGTCAATGAGTATGCAAAGTTTATTTGCTTGTTTATTAATGTTGGGGCAATGGTGGGACCCCTAGGGTCGGATCAGTACCCCACGCAGCGGAAGTAGATCTAACCTATGAATATCAAGCATAGGTATATTTTTAAATAATTTAATGGAATACTATATTCTTCGCGACGCTCAATACTTCTGCGTCGCGACCGCTAACATGCGCCAGACACGTGTCAAAATCAGAGAAAGCTTGCTATCATTCGCACTTGCTAACATGCGCTGGCCACATGTCAACATCATAACAATTATGCTATCTTACGCCGGACAATTATTCTATTACAAGTGTATAGGAAAAAATCGGGGTTGAATCGCAGTCCGGAAATTAAAAAACGGACAAAAATATGTTTCAGCTCACGTGGGCACGACGCGCCGGCTGGCACAAATTTTTTATTTTTTATTTTCATTTTCTTGATTTCCATCAGCTCTCTTTCCAGAGAGCTGATGAAATTTAGGGTTTTCACCCTAATTCTTTCTAACTTTCCCTAAACACTTTCAAACACCCCAAAATTTAATTTTAATATCAAAACTAACATCAATACATGTTATAGAATAAAATCTTATTTTTTCAAAATATCAAATATTTTTACAAAACCTAAATTTATTCTAAATACGTATATGCGTAAATTTTTGAATCCTAAACACAAAACAAAATAAAATCCCACAATGAAGTGACTCATTAACAATTCTAGGTCACTCAAAGGTGGTGATGAGCGAAAAATATATCACTATTTTCCGCCCATTTTAATTAATATTTTGTATAGTTTCTTGAGTTTTGTGAATATTTTGATGTATTTTGTAGATAAATAAGGTTTCAGGACTCACTAGAATCAAATCGAGGCCAAATAGCGAAAAACGGAGCAAAAAGGGCAAAATTGGAATTATGCTTCGCGACGCTCAATACTTCTGCGTCGCGACCGCTAACATGCGCCAGACACGTGTCAAAATCAGAGAAAGCTTGCTATCATTCGCACTTGCTAACATGCGCTGGCCACGTGTCAACATCATAACAATTATGCTATCTTACGCCGGACAATTATTCTATTACAAGTGTATAGGAAAAAATCGGGGTTGAATCGCAGTCCGGAAATTAAAAAACGGACAAAAATATGTTTCAGCTCACGTGTGCACGACGCGCCCGCTGGCACAAATTTTTTATTTTTTATTTTCATTTTCTTGATTTCCATCAGCTCTCTTTCCAGAGAGCTGATGAAATTTAGGGTTTTCACCCTAATTCTTTCTAACTTTCCCTAAACACTTTCAAACACCCCAAAATTTAATTTTAATATCAAAACTAACATCAATACATGTTATAGAATAAAATCTTATTTTTTCAAAATATCAAATATTTTTACAAACCTAATTTATTCTAAATACGTATATGCGTAAATTTTTGAATCCTAAACACAAAACAAAATAAAATCCCACAATGAAGTGACTCATTAACAATTCTAGGTCACTCAAAGGTGGTGATGAGCGAAAAATATATCACTATTTTCCGCCTATTTTACTTAATATTTTGTATAGTTTCTTGAGTTTTGTTAATATTTTGATGTATTTTGTAGATAAATAAGGTTTCAGGACTCACTAGAATCAAATCAAGGCCAAATAGCGAAAAATGGAGCAAAAAGGGCAAAATTGGAATTATGCTTCGCGACGCTCAATACTTCTGCGTCGCGACCGCTAACATGCGCCAGACACGTGTCAAAATCAGAGAAAGCTTGTTATCATTCGCACTTGCTAACATGCGCTGGCCACGTGTCAACATCATAACAATTATGCTATCTTACGCCGGACACATGTCATCATCTCAATACTGCCGACACTACACGTCATTGCTTACGTAGCATCGTGACGCGCACAACTTCACGCGTCGCGATGCCGAGCCAATAATTCAGCTGCTGACAAAAATATGTACACGTGTCAGCATCTCAGGAAGCCTTGGACAAGTGTCACAAATCGACCGCGTGTCGCGACGCGCAAGGTTGCACGCATCGCGACGCGTGGAACCAAGATTTGCCTATAAATTCTGGCCGATTTCATTTGCAAAATCATACATTCCTGAAGTTCCTAATAGGAGATTAATGATTGTATCTTGTTTGTTTAGTTTTAGTTATTTTAATTATATATTTTTATTTTTAGTAGTAGTAGTAATACTTTCATAAGGTTCTGAATAAGAATCTAAGGATTTTATTTTTATTTATTTAATTTTAGTACTTTTAATTATGCACTTTTATTTCCAGTAATAGTATTAGTTTATTTACTTTTTATTTCTTTTATGTTTAGTTGTTAATTTTCTGCTGGGGGAAAGGTGAAACTTTTATTATTATAATTTAGATTAATCTTCCTTAAATTATAATATATAAATTATCTTAAAACCTGACTTAATTGGATACCGCCTTTATGGTCGGTTAGACTTAATTAAATTGATTTTAACCTGACTAAACTGGATACCGCCTTTATGGTCGGTTGGAATTAATTCAAAATCTGACTTAATCAGGATACCGCCTATATGGTCAGTTTGTAATATCATGCAAATTTATATATTATAATAAGGGAGATTTCTAAATTAGAAATGGTAAAATTGGATCCCCTAACCCCAACATTTTATTTTTATTCCGGGGAAGTGATGAAACACAATATTCCCATGCTTAATAATTGATTTAATTATATTATGTTTAATACTTTAGTTTGTTTATTGAATCTTAAGCGTAATGCTTCTTGTTGCCTGATCACCAATAAGATTGATGTGGTAAACTTAAAATGAACTTGGAAAAGGGATTTTAGGTTTCAGCCTTAGATTCGATAGCTCTTGATCTCACCTTAGGGCATGGTGACCCTTAGGTAGATTTCATTCCAGGATAGACATATACCTGTCGGGTGGGGGTAGCCACAATTGGAACTTGAACTTAATGAATTCAGATAACATAGTTAACATAGACATATGATTAATTGGGTTATATTGGGAGTTTGCTTCTGACCATCGAAAGAGACTTTTGCATATCTTTCTGTTCCAGGTTAACAAACTGATTTATTATACATATTTAAAAAAATCAATTCATCATTAGAATAATATTGCGTGGAATCACAACCCTAAATGTTTGTGTCTGTTATTTATTTTCCTTAATATTTTCTTTTATGTATTTATTTATTTAGCAAATCCACATTCAACCAACAAATCTAGCAATTATTCCATTCTCTTCCCTATTAGATACCTGTAAATAAATAGAATTAATAATTAATAACAACAATAGAAATTAAGTCCTCGTGAGATCTATATTTTTATACTACTTGAGCGATACGTCCGCTTGCGTTACGTGTATGGTTTCACCGATCAAGTTTTTGGCGCCGTTGCCGGGTACTTATTTTTCTTGAGTTATTAATTTTGAAGCTATCTATTTTACTTGTATCTAATTTTCTTTATTTTAATATGTAATTTTTATTTCTTTCTTTTATTTTCCAGGTGGTTGAAAAATGGAACATTATTAGGAGATGGAAGAATTACGAGCTTTACAAAGAGAAGATACACCCCAAATCAGGGAGCATCAGTCCGGTTTTTTGAGGCATGTTGTCCAACCCAATTATCACTGGATGTCAGAACCAATCAATATAATATTTGCCCAACCATTTCAGCTCGTTATGGGGAGATGTGAGATATGTGATGGTAACCACCCGAGCAATCAATGCATATACCTCTACAATTCAGGGTGACAGAATTATCAGAATCTTTCATGGAACAAAGAACCAGCATATTTCACTGAACCTTATTCTCCATCTTATCCACCATCAACCTACGATCTTCAAGGACCAAAACCATCTGTGGGAAGTGTGGGAACACAGGATCTGGGGCGACGCATGCTGTCCCGGGCTCGCGGCCGGGTTGGGAGTACGGAGTAGCCACGGGGGACTAAACCGGAGAATAATGGAGTCGCCACCCGATGTGAACCGGGAAAATGAGATTTAAGGCCGCACTCACCCCTCGCAAGGGAAGACCTCAAACCGTTGGGTTCGAAATGGTCCCTTACTTATGTCACTTTGAATGAAAGGATTTATGTAATAATTTAATCAAGTTTAAGTAACACTTATTTCCAAGAGTATCATGCTTCTAAATTCACATGCATGAAATTAATCATCACAACATACAACATCACATGGCAATCTCATGAACATATTTCAATCATATGATATGGAAAACTAAGAACAACCTAATCATGCTTGGATACTATCTCATGAATACATCGAATGGATAAATGCAGGAATACAAATAATATGATTGACTACATAATGCAAGAGAGATCACCCAAGAGGCAATTATTCATGAAATATGATGAGACAGACTCAGTTCAGTGTGTGTGCGTTCGTGTAGCGTTCGTAAACGCGTTCGAACGGTAAACAGAAGGTTCGCGTTCGTGTAGCGTTTGATAACGCGTTCGAACGGATCCAGACCTGATGAAACAAAATGCATGCGCGTTTGAGTAGAAGGTCCGCGTTCGTATAGCGTTCGATAACGCGTTCGAACGGGAACAGACCTGATGCACAAAATGTGACGCAATACATACATAAAAAAGTATATAGCGAAATACGAAGCGCGGCGAAGCATTGTGGTGAAGGATTTTAACCTCTTCAGTTAGAGGACCTTTCATCGCACTTACTAAGCCCATGCGCTTATCTCAATGCATATAAAAATAAAGACAATAACCTTAGACTTCATGTACCCGATTGAACACATCTTACATTCAACCGAATATACGTTAATCGGCGCGGCAAAGCATCCTGGTAAAGGATTTTAACCTCTTCAATTAGAGGACATTTCATCGCACTTACTAAGCCCATGCGCTCGATCACATCATGCATACAAGAATAAAGACAATCATATCAAACTTAGTATATCCGATTGAACATATCTTATATCCAACCGAACATACATCAACCGGCGCGGCAAAACATTGTGGTAAAGGATTTTAACCCCTCCAAATAGGGGACCTTTAATCCGACTTACTAAGCCCATGCGCTCGATTGTATCATACATACAAAAGTAACATGTAGAATTCAAATAACAAAAAATAAATAAATCAAAGCAACATAAAACAAAAGAATGTGCATTCCCGAACTGTTACTGTAAGGTGGTCCATTCCCGAACCGTTATTGTGAGATGTCCATTCCCGAACTGTTACTGTAAGGTGGTCCATTCCCGAACCGTTACTGTGAGATGTCCATTCCTGAACTGTTACTGTGAGGTGGTCCATTCAAGACTGTGGGAACACAGGATCTGGGGCGACGCATGCTGTCCCGGGCTCGCGGCCCGGTTGGGAGTACACAGTAGCCACGGGGGACTGAACCAGAGAATAATAGAGTCGCCACCCGGTGTGAACCGGGAAAATGAGATTTAAGGCCGCACTCACCCCTCGCAAGGGAAGACCTCAAACCGTTGGGTTCGAAATGGTCCCTTACTTATGTCACTTGTAATGAAAGGATTTATGTAATTTTTTAATCAAGTTTAAGTAACACTTATTTCCAAGAGTATCATGCTTCTAAATTCACATGCATGAAATTAATCATCACAACATACAACATCACATGGCAATCTCATGAACATATTTCAATCATATGATATGGAAAACTAAGAACAACCTAATCATGCTTGGATACTATCTCATGAATACATCGAATGGATAAATGCAGGAATACAAATAATATGATTGACTACATAATGCAAGAGAGATCACGCAAGAGGCAATTATGCATGAAATATGATGATACATACTCAGTTCAGTGTGTGTGCGTTCGTGTAGCATTCGTAAATGCGTTCGAATGGTAAACAGAAGGTTCACATTCGTGTAGCGTTTGATAACGCGTTCGAACGGATCCAGACCTGATGAAACAAAATGCATGCGCGTTCGAGTAGCGTTTGTAAAACGCGTTCGAACGGGAAACAGAAGGTCCGCGTTCGTATAGCGTTCGATAACGCGTTCGAACGGGAACAGACCTGATGCACAAAATGTGACGCAATACATACATAAAAAAGAAAATAGCGAAATACGAAGCGCGGCGAAGCATCGTGGTGAAGGAGTTTAACCTCTTCAATTAGAGGACCGTTCATCGCACTTACTAAGCCCATGCGCTTATCTCAATGCATATAAAAAATAAAGACAATAACCTTAGACTTCATGTACCCGATTGAACACATCTTACATTCAACCGAATATACGTTAATTGGCGCGGCAAAGCATCATGGTAAAGGATTTTAACCTCTACAATTAGAGGACCTTTCATCGCACTTACTAAGCCCATGCGCTCGATCACATCATGCTACAAGAATAAAGACAATTATATCAAACTTAGTATATCCGATTGAACATATCTTATATCCAACCGAACACACATCAACCGGCGCGGCAAACCATTGTGGTAAAGGATTTTAACCCCTCCAAACAGGGGACCTTTAATCCGACTTACTAAGCCCATGCGCTCGATTGTATCATACATACAAAAGTAACATGCAAAATTCAAATAACGAAAAATAAATAAATCAAAGCAACATAAAACAAAAGAATGTGCCGTTTACTCAAGTGTTACGTGGAGTTGTATCCCGAGTACAGATCATACTACCGTCCATTCAGAATTGGCTATGAAATTTATGTCCGGGTTTCCATCCTATATACCACAAGAGGCGACATATTTTCCATTTCATTTAAGCCACAACATGCATCCACAAACGACTCTCATGCGAATAGAATTCAATAAACAATCAAAAGACGAATATAAACTAATGAGAAAAGTGACCTCAGGTCTAACCTTTTAAATCACCTCTCGGATGTACGGTACACGATCGTCAGAAGGGTGGATGCTCCGCAACTCTTCTGGTTCACTGCTCTCGTTCGTTGTCTTACTGTTTTGAGTCGTCGTTCTCCATATTTTGCTGCTGCTTTTGACTCCGATTCGCTGCCATTTTGCTACTGTTCTGCTGCTGTATTTTAGTTACTGTTCTTGGGATGTTTTGGCTACTGTTTTGTTGGTGTGATTTTTGGTGGTGTTATGATGTGGTTCGGGGGCTGTTTTGATGAGGTAAAGGGCTGTTCGGGATGTGTTTTGGTCAAGGCAATGAGGGTTCTTTGGTTTGTGATCTTCGGTTATTGAGAGTGAGGGAGAGTTGTGTCAATAAGCTTGGGTGTTTCTTGTGTGTGTTGTGATTTTCGTGTGAGTTGTATGTATGAGCTATCTATGAGCTAGGTGAGGCTTTTCTTGTATTAATGAGCTAGGGGAATGCATGTCTTGGTTATGGGTTGTTTATATAGAGAATGGCTAGGCTTCACATTGTCTCACAAGGAAGGGATTTGATTTGGTGTTGAGCAAGGAAAGTCAAAGATTGAGGGGGACAAATCTGGTTTAGATTAGGAAGTCAATATCTTTATTTTATTATAATTGATTTTAATTAGGCATGACATCTTTTAATTTAGTATGTGATTTTGTTTAGTTAGGAAGGAATCTTGTGTAATTGGTGGGTGAATATCTTAATTAAGGAATTAAAATATTTGATTGATTTTATGTTTATTTTAATTTGGTATGTGATTTTTAGATTTGTTTTGATTTCACAATGTGTTAAATATGTGTTTTAAGTGGGCTTGGGCGTGTGGGCCAAGGCTTGGGCGAATTGGGCTTAATGTGAGATTAGCAGCAAAACCAGAATTACCGACACCGTTCGAACGCTTCCTCGAACGCGGCATGAACGCCCGCAATATGTTTTCCGTTCGAACGCATACACGAACGCAGCACGAACGAAAACAATGAACCTTGTTTATTCTGAATTCCCCATTCCGATGTCCGTTTTCCGTGACCTCCGTGACTTAAAAGGTAGTGTCTCCAAATGAGACTCATCATAGGGACTTATATGTAAAAATGCAGTGCCTAAAATCGCCCCCACTTTGATGGGACTTGTGCAGTGTGTGACTTTGAACAATCCTATCAAAGTTATGCAATGCATTTTCACTTACCTGGCTCGGCTGCTGCTTCGAGTTGAGTTGGTGCTGCAGTGGACCTCGATCATGGGATGCATCCCAATAACTACAACTGACAACGGGGGCACCTCGACCCAACACCGCTGACAGTAGGGACCTCGCCATTGAACTGATGATGTAGTGGGCACCTCGACCCTGGGCACCTCGACCCGGAACTACAACTGACAACGGGGTCCTCGCCCTCAAGCTGATATGGGCCTCGCCCCCAAGACGACATGATATGGGCCTCGCCCCCAAGCTGAAATGATGTGGGGCCTCGCCTCCAAGTTGGCATGGGCCTCGCCCTAAGATTCATTCCTGGATTCATTCCAAAATTCTGACGGTGCGGGCTAGGATTCATTCCAAAAAAACTGATGATGTGGGCCTCAGCCTTAGGATTCATTCCTAGATTCCTTCCTGGATTCATTCCTAAACTCTGATGGTGTGGGCCCCGACCCTAGGATTCATTCCAAAATTCTGACAATGTAGGCCTCGGCCCTGGGATTCATTCCAAAACTCTACTGATGTGGGCCTCGGCCCTGGGATTCATTCCCGTATTCCTTCCAAAATTCTGCTGACGTGGGCCTCGACCCTGGGATCCATTCCCGGATTCATTCCTGGATTCATTCCAAAATTCTGAGGGATTCATTCATTGGATTCGTTCCAAAATTCTGAGAGATTCGTTCCAAATTCTGAGAGATTCATTCCCCGGACTGTTACTGTGAGGTGGTCCATTCCCGAACCGTTACTTTGTGGTGTCCATTCTTAAACTGTTACTGTAAGGTGGTCCATTCCCGAACCGTTATTGTGAGATGTCCATTCCCGAACCGTTATTGTGAGATGTCCATTCCCGAACTGTTACTGTGAGGTGGTCCATTCCCGAACCGTTACTGTAAGGTGTCCATTTCCGAACTGTTACTGTAAGGTGGTCCATCCCGAACCGTTACTGTGAGATGTCCATTCCCGAACTGTTATTGTGAGGTGGTCCATTCCCGAACCGTTACTGTAAGGTGGTCCATTCCCGAACCCATACTGTGAGGTGTCCATTCCCGAACTGTTACTGTAAGGTGGTCCATTCCCGAACCGTTACTGTGAGATGTCCATTCCTGAACTGTTACTGTAAAGTGGTCCATTCCCGAACCGTTACTGTGAGATGTCCATTCCTGAACTGTTACTGTGAGGTGGTCCATTCAAGACTGTGGGAACACAGGATCTGGGGCGACGCATGCTGTCCCGGGCTCGCGGCCCGGTTATGAGTACAGAGTAGCCACGGGGGACTAAACCGGAGAATAATAGAGTCGCCACTCGGTGTGAACCGGGAAAATGAGATTTAAGGCCGCACTCACCCCTCGCAAGGGAAGACTTCAAACCGTTGGGTTCGGAATGGTCCCTCACTTATGTCACTTGTAATGAAAGGATTTATGTAATAATTTAATCAAGTTTAAGTAACACTTATTTCCAAGAGTATTATACTTCTAAATTCACATGCATGAAATTAATCATCACAACATACAACATCACATGGCAATCTCATGAACATATTTCAATCATAAGATATGGAAAACTAAGAACAACCTAATCATGCTTGGATACTATCTCATGAATACATCGAATGGATAAATGCAGGAATACAAATAATATGATTGACTACATAATGCAAGAGAGATCACCCAAGAGGCAATTATGCATGAAATATGATGATACATACTCAGTTCAGTGTGTTTTTGTTCGTTCTGTAGCGTTCGTAAACGCTTCGAACGGTAAACAGAAGGTTCGCGTTCGTGTAGCGTTTGATAACGCGTTCGAACGGATCCAGACCTGATGAAACAAAATGCATGCGCGTTCGAGTAGCGTTTGTAAAACACGTTCGAACGAGAAACAGAAGGTCTGCGTTCGTATAGCGTTCGATAACACGTTCGAACGGGAACAGACCTGATGCACAAAATGTGACGCAATACATACATAAAAAAGAAAATAGCGAAATAAGAAGCGCGACGAAGCATCGTGGTGAAAGATTTTAACCTCTTCAATTAGAGGACGTTCATCGCACTTACTAAGCCCATGCGCTTATCTCAATGCATATAAAAAATAAAGACAATAACCTTAGACTTCATGTACCCGATTGAACACATCTTACATTCAACCGAATATACGTTAATTGGCGCGGCAAAGCATCATGGTAAAGGATTTTAACCTCTTCAATTAGAGGACCTTTCATCGCACTTACTAAGCCCATACGCTCGATCACATCATGCATACAAGAATAAAGACAATTATATCAAACTTAGTATATCCGATTGAACATATCTTATATCCAACCGAACACACATCAACCGGCGCGGTAAACCATTGTGGTAAAAGATTTTAACCCCTCCAAATAGGGGACCTTTAATCCGACTTACTAAGCTCATGCGCTCGATTGTATCATACATACAAAAGTAACATGCAGAATTCAAATAACGAAAAATAAATAAATCAAAGCAACATAAAACAAAAGAATGTGTCGTTTACTCAAGTGGTACGTGGAGTTGTATCCCGAGTACAGATCATACTACCGTCCATTCGGAATCAGCTATGAAATTTATGTCCGGGTTTCCATCCTATATACCACAAGAGGCGACACATTTTCCATTTCATTCAAGCCACAACATGCATCCACAAACGACTCTCATGCGAATAGAATTCAATAAACAATCAAAAGACGAATATAAATTAATGAGAAAAGTGCCCTCAGGGTTAACCTTTTAAATCACCTCTCGGATGTACGGTACACGATCGTCGGAAGGGTGGATGCTCCGCAACTCTTCCGGTTCAGTGGTTCACTGCTCTCGTTCGTTGTCTTACTGTTTTGAGTCGTCGTTCTCCGTCTTTTGCTGCTGCTTTTGACTCCAATTCGCTGCCGTTTTGCTACTGTTCTGCTGCTGTATTTTAGTTACTGTTATTGGGATGTTTTGGCTACTGTTTTGGGTGTGATTTTCGGTGGTGTTATGGTGTGGTTCGGGGGCTGTTTTGATGAGGTAAAGGGGCTGTTCGGGATGTGTTTTGGTCAAGGCAATGAGGGTTCTTTGGTTTGTGATCTTCGGTTATTGAAAGTGAGGGAGAGTTGTGTCAATAAGCTTGGGTGTTTCTTGTGTGTGTTGTGATTTTCGTGTGAGTTGTGTGTATGAGCTATCTATGAGCTAGGGGAGGCTTTTCTTGTATGAATGAGCTCGGGGAATGCATGTCTTGGTTAGGGGTTGTTTATATAGAGAATGGCTAGGGCTTCACCTTGTCTCACAAGGAAGGGATTTGATTTGGTGTTGAGCAAGGAAAGTCAAAGATTGAGGGGGGACAAATCTGGTTTAGATTAGGATGTCAATATCTTTATTTTGTTATAATTGATTTTAATTAGGCATGACATCTTTTAATTTAGTATGTGATTTTGTTTAGTTAGGAAGGAATCTTGTGTAATTGGTGGGTGAATATCTTAATTAAGGAATTAAAATATTTGATTGATTTTAATGTTTATTTTAATTTGGTATGTGATTTTTAGATTTGTTTTGATTTCACAATGTGTTAAATATGTGTTTTAAGTGGGCTTGGGCGTGTGGGCCAAGGCTTGGGCGAATTGGGCTTAATGTGAGATTAGCAGCAAAACCAGAATTACCGACACCGTTCGAACGCTTCCTCGAACGCGGCATGAACGCCCGCAATATGTTTTCCGTTCGAACGCATACACGAACGCAGCACGAACGAAAACAGTGAACCTTGTTTATTCTGAATTCCCCATTCCGATGTCCGTTTTCCGTGACCTCCGTGACTTAAAAGGTAGTGTCTCCAAATGAGACTCATCATAGGGAATTATATGTAAAAATGCAGTGCCTAAAATCGCCCCCACTTTGATGGGACTTGTGCAGTGTGTGACTTTGAACAATCCTATCAAAGTTATGCAATGCATTTTCACTTACCTGGCTCGGCTGCTGCTTCGAGTTGAGTCGGTGCTGCAGTGGACCTCAATCCTGGGACGCATCCCAATAACTGTAACTGACAATGGGGGCACCTCGACCCAACACCACTGACAGTAGGGACCTCGCCCTCGAACTGATGATGTAGTTGGCACCTCGACCCTGGGCACCTCGACCCGGAACTACAACTGACAATGAGGGCCTCGCCCTCAAGATGATATGGGCCTCGCCCCCAAGCTGATATGATATGGGCCTCGCCCCCAAGCTGAAATGATGTGGGGCCTCGCCCCCAAGCTGGCATGGGCTTTGCCATAAGATTCATTCCTGGATTCATTCCAAAATTCTGACGGTGCGGGCTAGGATTCATTCCAAAAAAACTGATGATGTGGGCCTCTGCCTTAGGATTCATTCCTAGATCCTTCCTGGATTCATTCCTAAACTCTGATGGTGTGGGCCCCGACCCTAGGATTCATTCCTGGATTCTTTCCAAAATTCTGACAATGTGGGCCTCGGCCCTGGGATTCATTCCAAAACTCTACTGATGTGGGCCTCGGCCCTGGGATTCATTCCCGGATTCCTTCCAAAATTCTGCTGACATGGGCCTCGACCCTGGGATCCATTCCCGGATTCATTCCTGGATTCATTCCAAAATTATGAGGGATTCATTCCTTGGATTCGTTCCAAAATTCTGAGAGATTCGTTCCAAATTCTGAGAGATTCATTCCCCGGACTGTTACTGTGAGGTGGTCCATTCCCGAACCGTTACTGTGAGGTGTCCATTCTTGAATGTTACTGTAAGGTGGTCCATTCCCGAACCGTTACTGTGAGATGTCCATTCCCAAACTGTTACTGTGAGGTGGTCCATTCCTGAACCGTTACTGTAAGGTGTCCATTCCCAAACTGTTACTGTAAGGTGGTCCATCCCGAACCGTTACTGTGAGATGTCCATTCCCGAACTGTTACTGTGAGGTGGTCCATTCCCAAACCGTTACTATGAGGTGGTTCATTCCCGAACCATTACTGTGAGGTGTCCATTCCCGAACTGTTACTGTAAGGTGGTCCATTCCCGAACCGTTACTGTGAGATGTCCATTCCCGAACTATTACTGTAGGTGGTCCATTCCCGAACCGTTACTGTGAGATGTCCATTCTTGAACTGTTACTGTGAGGTGGTCCATTCAAGACTGTGGGAACACAGGATCTGGGGCGACGCATGCTGTCCCGGGCTCGCGGCCCGGTTGGGAGTACACAGTAGCCACGGGGGACTAAACTGGAGAATAATGGAGTCGCCACCCGGTGTGAACCGGGAAAATGAGATTTAAGGCCGCACTCACCCCTCACAAGGGAAGACCTCAAACCGTTGGGTTCGGAATGGTCCCTTACTTATGTCACTTGTAAGGAAAGGATTTATGTAATAATTTAATCAAGTTTAAGTAACACTTATTTCCAAGAGTATCATACTTCTAAATTCACATGCATGAAATTAATCATCACAACATACAACATCACATGGCAATCTCATGAACATATTTCAATCATATGATATGGAAAACTAAGAACAACCTAATCATGCTTGGATACTATCTCATGAATACATCGAATGGATAAATACAGGAATACAAATAATATGATTGACTACATAATGCAAGAGAGATCACCCAAGAGGCAATTATGCATGAAATATGATGATACAGACTCAGTTCAGTGTGTGTGCGTTCGTGTAGCGTTCGTAAACGCGTTCGAACGGTAAACATAAGGTATGCGTTTGATAACGCGTTCGAACGGATCCAGACCTGATGAAACAAAATGCATGCGCGATCGAGTAGCGTTTGTAAAACGTGTTCGAATGGGAAATAGAAGGTCCGCGTTCGTATATCGTTCGATAACGCGTTTGAACGGGAACAGACCTGATGCACAAAATATGACGCAATACATACATAAAAAAGCAAATAGAGAAATACGAAGCGCGGCGAAGCATCGTGGTGAAGGATTTTAACCTCTTCAATTAGAGGACCTTTCATCGCACTTACTAAGCCCATGCGCTTATCTCAATGCATATAAAAAATAAAGACAATAACCTTAGACTTCATGTACCCGATTGAACACATCTTACATTCAACTGAATATACGTTAATCGGCGTGGCAAAACATCATGGTAAAAGATTTTAACCTCTTCAATTAGAGGACCTTTCATCGCACTTACTAAGTCCATGCGCTCGATCACATCATGCATACAAGAATAAAGACAATCATATCAAACTTAGTATATCCGATTGAACATATCTTATATCCAACCGAACACACATCAACCGGTGCGGTAAACCATTGTGGTAAAGGATTTTAACCCCTCCAAATAGGGGACCTTTAATCCGACTTACTAAGCCCATGCGCTCGATTGTATCATACATACAAAAGTAACATGCAGAATTCAAATAACGAAAAATAAATAAATCAAAGCAACATAAAACAAAAGAATGTGCCGTTTACTCAAGTGGTACGTGGAGTTGTATCCCGAGTACAGATCATACTACCGTCCATTCGGAATCGGCTGTGAAATTTATGTCCGGGTTTCCATCCCATATACCACAAGAGGCGACACATTTTCCATTTAATTCAAGCCACAACATGCATCCACAAATGACTCTCATGCGAATAGAATTCAATAAACAATCAAAAGACGAATATAAACTAATGAGAAAAGTGCCCTCAGGTCTAACCTTTTAAATCACCTCTCGGATGTACGGTACACGATCGTCGGAAGGGTGGATGCTCCGCAACTCTTCTGGTTCACTGGTTCACTGCTCTCGTTCGTTGTCTTACTGTTTTGAGTCGTCATTCTCCGTCTTTTGCTGCTGCTTTTGACTCCAATTCACTGCCGTTTTGCTACTGTTCTGCTGCTGTATTTTAGTTACTGTTCTTGGGATGTTTTGGCTACTGTTTTGGGTGTGATTTTCGGTGGTGTTATGGTGTGGTTCGGGGGCTATTTTGATAAGGTAAAGGGGCTGCTCGGGATGTGTTTTGGTCAAGGCAATGAGGGTTCTTTGGTTTGTGATCTTCGGTTATTGAAAGTGAGGGAGAGTTGTGTCAATAAGCTTGGGTGTTTCTTGTGTGTGTTGTGATTTTCGTGTGAGTTTTGTGTATGAGCTATCTATGAGCTAGGGGAGGCTTTTCTTGTATGAATGAGCTAGGGGAATGCATGTCTTGGTTAGGGGTTGTTTATATAGAGAATGGCTAGGGCTTCACATTGTCTCACAAGGAAGGGATTTGATTTGGTGTTGAGCAAGGAAAGTCAAAGATTGAGGGGGACAAATCTGGTTTAGATTAGGAAGTCAATATCTTTAGTTTGTTATAATTGATTTTAATTAGGCATGACATCTTTTAATTTAGTATGTGATTTTGTTTAGTTAGGAATGAATCTTGTGTAATTGGTGGGTGAATATCTTAATTAAGGAATTAAAATATTTGATTGATTTTAATGTTTATTTTAATTTGGTATGTGATTTTTAGATTTGTTTTGATTTCACCATGTGTTAAATATGTGTTTTAAGTGGGCTTGGGCGTGTGGGCCAAGGCTTGGGCGAATTGGGCTTAATGTGAGGCTAGCAGCAAAACCAGAATTACCGACACTGTTCGAACGCTTCCTCGAACGAGGCATGAACGCCCGCAATCTGTTTTCCATTCGAACGCATACACGAACGCAGCACGAACGAAAACAGTGAACCTTGTTTATTCTGAATTCCCCCTTCCGATTTCCGTTTTCCGTGACCTCCGTGACTTAAAAGGTAGTGTCTCCAAATGAGACTCATCATAGGGACTTATATGCAAAAATGTAGTGCCTACAGGAAGACAGTTGATAAACAGACTCGAGAAATGGGAAGGTGAACAAGATGCAACATTTCTGGATCAAATCCAAACCTTACAGAGGATGGTAAATGAATTGAGACAAATAATCAACAACCAGAACTTCATACCTCATGGAGCAAATTTAAATAACATTGAGGAAGCCTTCAAGTACCAATCATTTCATGATGACACCTTCACAGAGGAAGAGGCTGAGCAATATCAAGAATCAGAGGTACCAGTTCAGGAGCCGGAACCAGCAGAATCTCAATTTTATCTTTATTATTCATCAGACTTTGATGAGGAATAAAAAGCAGAGCTGTTTGTACCAACTACACCAACAAGTGAGGATGAAACTCTGCATCCTCAAAATGAAGATCTTGGAGCATGCATTGCACTGATGTTTGAAGAAGAGCTACCCGAACCATTTATACCAACCACAGAGGATAAAAATCTACAATCGGACACATCTTTACATCCTCAGGTTGACACTTATGGAGCATGCATTTCACCGATGATAGATGAAGAGCTGAACAATGAAATTCTAAAATCATCTGTGAAGAAAAGGTGGGGCAAGATGAAGAACATAAGGAAAATCAAATGTCTGAAGATCTCATGCATTTAGGAGAAACATCATTGTATTGAGGAGTACAAATCAAAGACACCGTCCAGAAGCTTGACAGAATGGAACCCCCATTCAAAGTCAAGTACCATACGAGACCTCCTAATTTTCTTTCTTTCTTTTCAGGAACCATTGGAGCGACAAAGTTTAAAAAGGTGGCACAAACACTGAATAAGATAAAATTCTTTTTGCTACTTTACCGTTGGAAGAGACCCTTCAAAAGCAACGCACATGAGATTTTCTCTAATCGGACGTCCAAAACCACGCTGAAACCTTCTTGACAGATGAACTTCAGTAACGTCTGACTGAAGATGAAAAATTTAGCGCTAGCAGGGAGGCAACCCATGTAATTTTTATTATTACAATTTATGTTTTATTTATAAATACATGTTGTAGAGTTTTTAATTTTGTGTGATTTTTTCAGGGAAAAACACAACTGGAGCATTTAAGGCAGAGCAAGATACAAAGAATGGTGTTTGGCAATCACAAGGATGAGATTTACCTCAATAGTGATGGCTGAGTAAGGAATGAATTTTTGAGACGCATCCTAATGGATTTATATACCAAGCGAGTGGCGTATTGCGTACACAATTCCATTGCCTTAAATATAATTGCATTCATTTGCTTTTCGGTTATGATTTCCTTAATTTTCATCGACAAGATCCAGATTTTTTTGACTTTCACGATATATTATAATGTTTAGCTAATAATTGTCATTTGGCAGGTATTAGTGCTATTATTACTCACCCTTTTTCAGGATCTATAAATTCAGCTCGTTATTGCACTCTTGAAGATATCCAGATTTCAGAAAGAAATACATAAAAAAATGGAAGCAAATTCAAGAAGATGAATTGTAAACATTTGTGTGTTTTGCGGTACTAGTGTTGGTTCTAAACCAGAATTCGTTGCGGCAACACAGGAATTGGGTAGAGTCATAGTTGAAAGGAATATGCACATAGTATATAACGGTGGCAATCTTGGACTAATGTGGTACGTTTCAAGGGCCGTACAGGAATGAGGAAGTCAAGTTCTATGAATCATCCCAAAACCTTTGGCAGAGGCGAATCTGATAGGACCATTAAACGGAGATGAATGCATCATGCCAGGTATGTCTGAATGACTAGTTGAAATGATTAATCGTGCTGATGTTTTTATTACTTTGCCAGGTGGATTGGGCACGATGGAGGAAATTTTTACTGTGGTATCTTGGGCGAACTTGAACATACACCAGAAATCAATTGGACTGTTTAATGTTGATGGATTTTATGAATTTCTTTGTGTGTTTCTTTATGATGCCCGGAGGAATGGGTTCGTGTCAAAACCTGTAAAATAAATCATCTTCACTGCTAGAACAACCCATGATTTAATTGACCAACTTTTAGCCTTTGAACCACAAATTGACCCTATGCTTTCCAAGATAAACTAGTATGATAATGATCATGGTAAAAAACGTCGGATTAACCTGGATCTTAACCTTTAATTTTCTTTTTAAGATGTAGAATTTCAGCTAACCAGGTACTGTTTTCTAAACTCTTCTTCTACTTTTTAGATATTGGAGACAATGTCTCAATTAAGTTTGGGGGAGGGGAATAGTTGATTAGTATCTTGTTTTTATTTTTTTATTGTGTTATTTTTGCTTGGTTTTTAGTCAAAAATTTTCAAAAATTCAAATTTTTTTTTTTAAAAATAAAAATATATTTGTGTTTTTATGTTTTTAATTTGACTAACCAGGTAAAATTGGTATGAGATAGTTTTGTAAGGAATTTCCACTCCTGAGACGTATCTCAACCTATTTCGTAACAAGTTAATTTTTATTTGTTTTTTTTGAATTATTTAATTCGTGAATTGTCCATAATACTGACTAAATTGGATCTTCATATGCTCAATTAACATGTATTATCAACATGCATGGTAACATACGGCCATGAGTTGTAAGTGAAAAGTTTGTAATATTCAATGCTATAGTTTAATTGGAGGAAACATCTAAAAAAGCAATGGAATAATAAGTGAAAAAAAAAATAAACATCTGAGATCCGAGTAATTAAGTCAATAGGGGTGTTTTAACACCTAGTGCCCTAAAACCAACTGGTTTGGGAGTCACTGGCCCAAAGCTCGCTACATGGATTGAAGATGTTATATATAAAAGAGAGAGAGAGAGAGAGATATCTGAGATCCAAGTAATTAAGTCTGTAAGGGTGTCTTAACACCTAGTGCCCTAAAGCCAACTGGCTTGGAAGTCACTGGCCCAAAACTCGCTACATGGATTGAAGATATCTAAATAAAAAAAATCCATTGCTAAAAAAGGTGTGAATTCTGATATAACTTTAGGACAAAAATATTACTCTCTTTTCAACTACACTTATGAATATTGTGGGTACAATGAGCTGATTAATACCTTGTTAGTTGTGTATATGGAGAATGGTAAAAAAATAATCGAAGAATTTACTTATTTAGTAATTTAGAAAGAAAGAAAACAACTATTAACTTGGATAAAAGTTTCACTTGTTTAGTTACTAACTTATTTGATTTTCTTTTTGCTTTTGTGTGCATTTGAGATTTGTGGGTATCATCGCTGTAAGCCCTCACGAGACTACAACTCATCCACTAGGGACACCTAGGGGTTTAAAGGCTTGTTGCATACACTAAATGCAACAGTGATCCCTACAAAAGTGGCTTAGTTTAATTTTATTTTAAAGTTGTTTATTGTATTTTATTTTGTTGTTTTGCTCGAGGACTAGCAAAATTTTAGGTTTGGGGGTGTGATGAGCGGAAAATATATCACTATTTCTTGCCCCTTTTACTTAATATTTTGTATATTTGATTGCTTTTTGTGAATATTTTGATGTGTTTTGTGTATTTTGTAGATAATAAGGTTTCATGACTCACTGGAATCAAATCGGGGCCAAAACAGTGTAAAACGGAGCAAAAATGGTAAAATTGGAATTATGTGTCGCGACGCGCAACACTTATGCTTCGAGACCGCTAACATGCGCTGAACACGTGTCAAAATCAAAGAAAGCTTTCTATCATACGCACTTACTAACATGCGCCGGCCACGTGTCAACATCACAATAATTATGCTATCTTATGCTGGACATGTGTCATCATCTCAATGCTACCGACACTACACGTCATTGCTTACGTCAGCATCGTGACGTGCACAACTTCACGCATCGTGATGCCGAGCCAATAATTCAGCTGCCGATGAAAACATGTACACATGTCAGCATCTCAGGAAGCCTCGGACATGTGTCACAAATCGACCGCGCGTCGCCACGCATGGCACCAAGATTTTCCTATAAATTTAGGTCGATTCTTCCTGAAGTTCCTAATAGGGGATTAAATATTGTATCTTGTTTGTTTAGTTTTAGTTATTTTAATTATGTATTTTTATTTTTAATAGCAGTAGTAATACTTTCCTAAGTTCCGAATAAGGATCTAAGGATTTTATTTTTATTTATTTAATTTTAGTTCTTTTAATTATGCACTTTTATTTCCAGTAATAATATTAGTTTATTTACTTTTTATTTCTTTTATGTTTAGTAGTTAATTTTCTGCTGAGTATAATTTAGATTAATCTCCCTTAAAATATAATATATAAATTATCTTGAAACCTGACTTAATTGGATACCGCCTTTGTGGACGGTTGGACTTAATTAAATTGATTTTAACCTGACTAAACTGGATACCGCCTTTATGATCGGTTGGAATTAATTCAAAATCTGACTTAATCCGGATACCGCCTATATGATCAGTTGGTAATATCATGCAAATTTATATATTATAATAAGAGAGATTTCTAAATTAGAAATGGTAAAAGTGGATCCCCTAACCCCAGCATTTTATTTTTATTCTAGGGAAGTGATGAAACACAATATTCTCATGCTTAATAATTGGTTTAATTATATTATGTTTAATACTTTAGTTAGTTTATTGAATCTTAAGCTTAATGCTTCTTTTTGCCTGATCACCAATAAGATTGATGTGGTAAACTTAAAATGAACTTGGAAAAAGGATTTTAGGTTTCAGCCTTAGATTCAATAGCTCACGATCTCACCTTAGGGCATAGTGACCCTTAGGTAGATTTCCTTCCAAGATAGACATATACATGTCGGGCGAGGGTAGCCACAATTGGAACTTGAACTTAATGAATTCAGATAACTTGGTTAACATAGACATATGAGTAATTGGGTTATATTGGGTGTTTGCATATGACCATCGAAAGAGGTTTTCACATATATTCGTGTTCCAGGTTAACAATCTGATTTATTACACATATTTAAAAGAATCAATTCATCATTAGAATAATATTGCGTGGAATCACAACCCTAGATATTTGTGTTTGTTGTTTATTTTCCTTAGTATTTTCTTTTGTGTATTTATTTATTTAGAAAATCCACATTCAACCAATAAATCTAGCAATCATTCCATTCTCTTCCCTATTAGATACCTGTAAATAAATAGAATCAATAATTAATAACAACAATAGAAATTAAGTCCTTTTGTGATCGATATTTTTATACTACTTGAGCGATACGTGCGCTTGCGTTACGTGTGTGATTTCATCGATCAAGTGGTCAAGTGATTCTAGATTGGTAGCTATAGCTCCAAGCTTTCATTCAGAGTTCCATAATCTATTTTTAAATTCCATGTCCAATATGAACATTTTGACCTAATCACAAGCATATTGTGTTTATGCTTCCAAAGCATCCGTAAATAATTAATTAGCGTAATTTCAATATTAAGCTATGTTATTATGTATCCAATACATAATACATCACTATATATTTAAATGATAATAACTCACTAATGAAACTATAGTTTTGGAGAAGATCAAACTTACCTAACAAAGTTGATTCCAAGAAGTAATCTTTTTTTTTTCTAGTTGTTATAGAGAATTCCCAAAGCAAGCAAGCTTGATTCCAAGATCCAATCTTCTTCTCCTTGTAGTTGTAGAGAACTTCCAAACCTTCTGTTGGAGTTGGTGTTTGGAGCGCCAATCCAAATAATGTATTGTACATTATATTTTTTTATTTATTAATAAAATAACTACATTTTCATTTCAAACCTTGTTAATGGTATTGTCATTATGCATATTAGATTGATATACAAATATGTTAAGATTGAAATCGACCTTAGAATAGTCATGTAGTAATACTGGACACTGGGTGGCCAGACATCATGATAGTATTACTATTATAAAATATTCTTAAAGTAAATATTCCTAGTCATTGCATTTGGATTATGGTCAAATAACTATAACATATAAGACTAGCACATGTCGTATATTGGAATTGAAGTTCCAATGGTTTAACCCGATGTAATATGAGCTTGTGAAGCTCGTATAAACATGTGGGTATTCGTTGGAGCGAATACTGAATGACTCATAGGTGATTCCTAATAGTTGGAAGTGCACACCACCGTCAAATATGAATCTCCTCGAATCGAGTAGCATATGTGATCCTTTGACTATAGGATAACATTGATTTTATGTGTGATCCTCCACACTTTGATGCCATATATGTCAGAGACCTTTCATGGTCTGATCCCTAGATGGTCGTTGGGTGTGGACCGATGCACTCTTTAATCCAGTTCGTATAAAGATAGGATCCCTCGGCCCGTATGTGTACCATAAAGGGTGTAGGTATCCATGGAAGTAAATCACGGTTCTTAAGACTTTGGCCAAAACTGATCACCTAGGGTGGATCGCATATATCAGAAATGGTGTTTTGATTAGTTGTAAAGAATCATGGACATGTAGACATGAGATGTGCACCTCGAAAAACTTGACGGTATAATCTATGTTTCCTAAGCACAACTCGGATAGCCTACGACGGAAGGATTGTTAAACATATATGATGACCTCGACATGGATAGTTTAGAAAATTCGTTCGTGTTCTTCACGAATTCAGAGGTGACAAATTGCATATATATAAGCTAAGCTCTTATGACGGACGTGTCTGGACTTAGAGAGTCCCACAATATGAAGTGTACTCATTGAGCACTTGGGTAGTCGATAATTTTTGATAATAAATAATTTTTGATATTATAATTATCAACTAAAATAATTAAGTGTTATTGGATAACATTAATTATTTATTTTGACCCAATTAGATTAATTGGATTAATCCAAAATCACATAAGGGCTTTATTGTAATTTCATAAATATCTCTACCATTGGAGGATATTTTGGTAATTATAAATATATAATAGTAGGTGTATTTGGCTTGATTTAATCGAATTAAATCAAAGTGGTAGACATAAAACTAATCCATTAATTAAACTTTATCTTGATATAATTGGATTAAATCAAAGTGGCAGATAAATGTGATTAGTTACACCTATTTATACATAATTGGACAAATTAGATTAAGCCCACACAAAAGTTGACTAAAATTTTTATTAATTAAAAATTGCATAAGTTTTGTTATAAAAGCAAGCTTGAGTAAGGTTTTAATCAAGCTTGAGAAAGCTAAAACAAGCAAGAATTAGAGATATTAGCATAAGTAAAAGAAATGTTTAGAGAAGTTTTGGAAGTTCTCTACAATATTTCAACAAGGTGAAGGAGATTGGATCTTAGAACCAAGCTTGTTAGCTTTGGGAATTCTCTACAACAACAAGGAGAAGAAGATTGGATCTTGGAACCAAGCTTGCTAGCTTTGAAAGTTCTCCATAACATTTCAACAAGGAAAAGAAGATTGGATCATGGTATCAAGCTTGCTAGGTAAGTTTGATCTTCTCCAAAGCTATGTTTTCATTAGTGAGTTATCATTAGTGAGACATATAATGATAAATTATGTATTGAATACATAGTAACACAGCTTGAAGTTGAAATTAGGCTAATGAATTGTGTATGGACACTTTGGAAGCATAAACACAATATGCTTGTAATTGGGTCAAATATGTTCATGTTGGACATGTAACATTAGATTAGAGTTTGGAACTCTAGATTATAGCTTGGAGGTATGGCTACCATTCTAGAATCACTTGACCACCTTTGAGAGACCTAAAATGATTCATGAGTCATTTCATTACGGGATTCTAATTTAGTTTGTGTTTTGGATTCAAAATTTACGCATGTACGTATTTAGAATAAATTTATATTTTTGTAAAAAAAATTTGATATTTTGAAAGACATGATTTTATTTTATAACATGTGTTGATGTTGGTTTTGATGTTAAAATTAAATTTTTGGGTGTTTGAAAGTGTTTAGGGAAGGTTAGAAAGAATTAGGGTGAAAACCCCAAATTCCATCAGCTCTCTTTCTAGAGTGCTGATGAAAATCAAGAAAATGAAAAAACGCGCAATATAGCGCGCGCGTCGCGCACTCGCATGTTGAAATTTATTTTCTTATGTTTTTGAGTTTCCGGACTCCGATTTAGCCCCGAATTTTCCTATACACTCGTAATGGAATATAATATTTCATTAAATTATTTAAAAATATACCAATGCCTTATATTAACGGGTTATAGCAAATTACGCTGCGCGGGGCACTGATCCAACCCTAGGGGTCCCACATCCGCCCCAACAACCTCTCTCACAAAAATTTAACTCAGGCTAATATTTCTTTCTTTTGCTTAATACTTGTTTAAGCTTGTTTTTCCTTTATTAAAAACTTGCTCAAGCTTGCCTTTTATAGCAAAAATTATGTAATTTTTAATTAATAAAAGTTCTAATCAATTTTTATGTGGGCTTAATCCAATTTCTCAAAATATGTATAATTAGGTGTGACTAATCACCTCACTTTGATTTAATCTAATTAAATCAAGACAAAATTTAATTAATGGATTAGTTAAATGTCTACCACTTTGATTTAATCCAATTAAATCAAGCCAAATACACCTATTATTACATATTTATAATTACCAAATTATCCTCCAATGGTAGAGAAATTTATGAAATTACAAAAAGTCATTGTGTGATTTTAGATTAATCTAACTAATCCAATTGGGTCAAAGTAAATTATTAATGTTATCCAATAACACTTAATTATTTTAGTTGATTAATATAATATCAAATATTATTTATTATTAAAAATTATCGGCCACCCAAATGCTCAACGAGTACACTTCATATTGTGGGACTCTCTAAGTCCAGACACGTTCGTTATATAAGCCTAGCTTATATGTGTTGGACAGTTATGACACATAACGTCACTATTTGTACAGATCATGGTGTTGTTGTACAAATTAACTATGTGACAAAGGAGTTTGCTCTCTTATCATTTGTGATTAGATCACCAAGATGTATAAATGATAGGAGGTCCTTATGATTAGTTCCTGGATTGAGATGATATGAGACAGTATCAATCCATGAAGGTTTAATCATTAAATATCCCTAGTCAGAGTATTATCGAGATTGGACATCGATAATGCGTAAAAGACTAATATTACACTTGTGCGCGTTGTGAGGGCATAACAGTATAGTTCTCATATATTTGGGTATAGGATACTCATGCAAGTGTAATAGGAGGTTGTGTTTTACCGATGGTACGGAAAACAGCTTCTCTCTGGATAGACCCCTCGGAATTCCATTGGTAGTATGACTATGTGTCTATGGAAGTCCGAAATCAGGGTAGGTGTATTTGGTCTTAACCTGAGACTTGCACCGCTAATACTTGCGACAATCAATATACTTTGGTTTTAGGTCGTCCAAGGCTTTAACAGGTTATGTGTACGCCTCTGCTGGGTATATTGAGAATCGTAGTGTGTTGGGTGTGATGTCAAGACGGAAGTATCACTCCAGTCATAGTGGAGATGATGATCACTTATGATATGGAACTCGTTCTCTTATATGCTGCAGCTATCGGGATAAAATGACGAGGTCATGTTTATCTGATTATAGAGACTAGTTACCAGAGATCCGATATGTGCTTCGTACGGGGCAAACACATTTCCAGCCCCAGGCCTTGCACGTGACATCCGATACTGGATCGAAATACGCAATACTACGTATACTACGTCTGATATAGATCACATATTCCTGTAAGGATATTTCTGGAGAATTGGGTAGGCATGGCGCTTTGCTTGAAGCCAACCTTGTCTTGTAAATCGGTACAAACGTAGTACTAGGTACTTACGTGTTCGGATAGTCCGACGACCGGATTTACTGCCAACATATCCGGGGATCTCATGGGTCGCTTCCCGAAAATTCACCGATGACGTATGACTCACACTTTATTAATCTGGGATTAATTAGATGAGAGAGAAAATTAATATGGGATTAATTACAGAGATATTTTATCTGGGATAAAATATCATTAAAAGAGAGATAACGATTAATTTGGAATTAATCGATAAAATAATATATTCGATATATTATACGAAATTGGATTTCGACGCAGAATTGAAATTAGATTTTAATTCAGGCGAACGAGTTAATTTAGAATTAATTCGTTAGCAATGTGAATAGTGATTTCACTAGGCATAATGATTTAATTGCATCGCAACGGAAAATTCGTTAATTTGGAATTAGCGAACCCGAGCCCGGGTGTGTTTACGAGCGCACTCGCATTTCGAATTCGAGTGTGGCACGCAAGTCACATCAAGCGTCAAATCGCTAGTCGCATCAAGCGTCAAATCATTAGTCACTTTGAGTGATGTGACAACTTGTCACTTGATTGATTGAGTGATGTGAATCGTTGATGGAAGTGGTTGGCGAAGCTTTAATGGTTTGACTTTTGAAAGCAATTTTTGGTAAATGAATTAATTGATTTTTTGAAAATCAAAAAAGTGTATTAGATACACATTTTTTACAACCAACCAACATAACTCTCCTCTCTTTCTCTTCATCTCTCTCATTCGGCCATGGGCTGTTTTTCTTCACTGGTTTCACCGAAAATCACAAGGAGAAGATGAGTGATTTTTGTGGCAAAAAATCAAGAGTGCTAGCACACATTCGGAGTCTGCGAAGGTGATAAGGAACTAACTTCATGAGCATGGAATTTCATCACAAAGCTTGGAGCTTGCATGGAGGACCATTGCCGAATTTGGAGGACACCAAATCAGTGAACTGCCGTGACCACCAAGGAGGGCAAAAAAGCTTTTTCGTGTTCGTCGCATCGCTCAACCGCTCGATGTAAGTATTCCGCAACTTCCTCGATGTATTCACTTTGTATTTTCATTGCTTGATATGATATTGGGATGCTTAGACAATTCCAACAATGGTATCAGAGCAAGGTTGAGCATGAAAATATATTAGGGTTCAAATTGGGTAAAATGTGTTTGAGCATGATTTGATGAAATTGGATGATTAAGTATGCTTAAATGATGTTGAATTGAAGTTTGATTGGATCAATTCATGAAAATTGGTTTGGAATAATTTTCCCCAAAATGTGAGGCTTGGCCGAATACACTACTACCCTAATGTCTTGGTGATTTTTTGATTTTAATCATTGGATGAGTTGGAATGATGTTGGGTAATGTTGATTTGTAATTCAATTGGATTGAAACCGAATTGGACATTAAAAACCCCACATTGCCGAGACTTGTGTAGCATGAATTGGGTTTGATTTTTTATTAAAATGTGTTGGACATGTTTTAATGTTAATAAGCATAATTAATTAGGCTAATTGGTGTTTTGGAAATATTGATTTGGGTGATTAATTATGGCATTACACTTTGTTTAATTAATTATGAAATTTGGAATTTTTGTAGTTTAATTAAATGGGCTTAAATTGGATTTGGGCTTAAAAGTTGTAAATGGGCTAATTGGGCTTGGTTGTACCAAGTTAGGTTTAGGCTAAATTGGTTGGATCCAATTGGGCCCAAAACCATTTCCATAAAGTCCAAATGCGACTAATGGACCTTATTTATTTTAATTGGGCCTAATGGGCCTAAATTGGTTTCTAGGCATATAAGGGTGATTCCTTTAAATGAGCTTTAGTCTTTGGGTTTGACCCAAGTTGACCAAAAGTCCATGCCTTAAGAAATTAATTAAAAGCCCATTGGACTTTAATTAAATTTAACATTGGATGTTAATCGGGCTTTAAGATCCGTAATGATTAAATTTGGAATTTAAGTCGTAAAGGTTCGTCAAATAAAGTGTAGTATTTAATTTGGAATTAAATAGTGAATTATTATTAAATACATATTAAATTGGATTTAATGTTGTAGTTTAATTTAATTCAAGAATTCATACTTTGAGTACTTATTCGAAAAACGAGTTTGACTCGCGCAAAATCAAATCGTTGTTTGAACATTGGATGGTCATTAATTATCAGATTAATTAATTGGATTAGATTGATTGATAACATGCTTGTGTGAATACATGGTTGCGATGCATGAATAATGTATATCGGATGGATATTAGATGGGTGGGGCAATTTTGGAAATTGTTGTAATAAATTTAAAATTTATTAATTGGACCTACGTGTCCAGCCTATTACCTCCATACTCTTTGTATTTCTCTTCTCACCTATTCCCCTCAATGTTAATGAGGTTTCTTTAGAAGTGTAGTGTAACATGTAGAAGTAATACTTGTGCTAGCGGGAGAGAGGAAAGAGAGAGATTTGATCTAGGATCAATTTGTTGAGTATCCATCCGCATATCATTATTACTTTATTTATATGCGCCTTATTACGTGTTTAGAATGCATGTTTAAGGGTGTATGATGATGAGACCTTAACAAAGATAATAAATTGGTTGCCAATTTGCACGCGAAAAAACCCTCACATAATATTAAGCGTTTTTCCTTCCATTGAGTGATTCTTACTCAAGATCTAAGACTGACATTGGTTTGTTGGCCAAAGTCAAGGCCTTTGTCCGTCGAGGATGTGTTTGAATCACGAAGGCTTTGTTCCATATTGGTGTCTTGTCCAAGTTATGATTTGTTGGCCAAGTCAAGATCACTTCTTGTCCATCGACATTGATTACAAGCTTTCCAAGGTCAATGGGTCACGCTTAACTGGGATCACTAAGTTTGTTGTGCCAAAGCCAAGGCTTAGTTGATTCAGAGGAAAAAGGTTAGGCAATATATTGGATATATTGGCATATATAAGATATATGTTTCGGACTTGGATGTCCACCTACTGGATCTAGGAATTGGATTGGATCCAATTGATCTTAAAGATCTACCTAGTTAATTATCATACAATTTTTTTGGCCAAAGTCAAGATTGTGTGATATTTAACAGGATCCTAGCCCACTAGGAAACACGATTTCCCGAGTACTCAACAGAGGGTTAGAGGCTCGCCGAAAAATAGTGGGAGGCAAGTATTAAATTTGCAATATTCGTTAATAACTTGCCATACACGCTCATTACAAATATTACGTCAAATAAATTAAATGTTTGTTGGACTAATATTTAAATCGTTGTTTTAAATAAACAGTTGGACTGTATTCAAACTATTTCGATTATAGTTGATTTTATAATTGGATTATAGTAATCAATATAATTGAATTTAATTATTAAATTATAGTTGATTATATAGTTGGACTATAGTAATCATTATAATAAATAGTACCAAAATCGTTGATTAAATAGTTGGACTATTAGAATCAAGATAAAATTGAAAGATTGACATTTAAAACATAATCCTAGGGAAAATGTATTTAAATGGTTTAATTTTCAAATTGGGAATAAAGTTTCAGGATGGTCTTGGAAACTAATAAGTTACTTTATTTGATAAAATAACATATTAGGCCTAAGCCCGGAGTTAAGCAAATAGTAGAGCATGATATTTGGAATATTCATGTGATGATAACTTTAGTGCTTAATCCGTTATGCTTGCTAAACGGGCTCCTTAATTTCTTAATCAGAACTAAGGATTAGATCCTTAAAGTATGATAATGAAATTGAAGGATCTTCATAGATCTATTCTTAGATCTTAGAAGTTCTAAATTGCAATAGTAAACTCTTGGAGAGTTAATGGCTATACTCAAGGAGTCAAAGCCAATGTTTGCAATAAGGCAAGTAGCGCAAGGCACACCTTAGTTCGATATTCTAGAAGGCCAAGGCTTGGCCAAAGGCTTCTGGGTGTGGAAACAGGGCAAATGAAAAATCATTATAATCTTCTGGGAAGATAAAGGACATATCCCAAAATGTGTGCCTAAATTGTGGCAAACGGGATCGCGGAAGCATGACTGCCATTTGGATAAGGCAGACATGGAGGAATTGAAGACGAGCAAGGCTCTGATTTCAAATATGTTAGTCATAAATATGTTCACTACTAGTATTAAAATTGGATTTTAGATACTTAGTGTGGTACATAAATATGTACTGGTGTGCAGAATCTGCTATGAGCAGGATACTGATTTCAGTTGAGATTAATCTGCGAATCGGAAACGGGATGAAAGTCGTTGTTTTAACCTTAGATACCTAAGTTTAGGAACTACCCTTCAGGTGTTTACTTGATTAGGAAACTGTTACAATGTAACTAGTTTGACTAGAAACATTATCTATATATCAGGGTTTAACCCGTTCGGGTATACCTTTATATTTTAGAACACTAAGTGTTTTATTTTATAAAGATGATATTGAGATAAACACATTAGATGTGAATAACAGTATTTATATTTTGAATATAAATAAATCTCAAACATATAATATGACAAACAAATAGCTCAAATGATTAAATCAGTTGAAACTTAATAGTGGCATTGTTGTCTGGGACACAATTAAACAAGACTCGTATATCCACACTTTTGAAGAGTGGGTACTAGGAAAAATTTGATTCTATTCAAATAATGTCTACGAATCTAGTTTATTGGGCAAAGTGCCTAAAACACTATTTACTTGGTAAAAGTGTAAATTCCACCGATCTGTTAGCCTTAGTTCATAGTGAAGCAAGTGGGCCCATATCTAGCTATGCTAGATGTGGATATGAATATTTCGTGACCTTTACGGATGTGGCATCGCGTTATGGTTATGTGTTTCTTTTGAAACACAAATCAAAAACTTTTACAGTTTCGACACGAAATAGACAAACAGATCGGCTAAAGTATTAATACATCACAGTTAGACCATGATGAAAATACTTAAGCAATAAGTTTCTCGTATACTTGAAAGAGTATAATATTCTTTCAATGAGGACTCCTCCCGGAACACGTCAGTTTGACGGTGTGTCCGAACGGAGAAACCAAATTTTGTTAGACATGATAAGGTTAATCATGAGTCGCTCTGAGCTACCATTTCCTTCAACGGATACGCGTAAACAGTGCAAAAATTATTTTGAATAAAGTTCCAAAATCTATTTGACAGACTTCATATTAGATATGAACAGGAAAGAAACTGGGTTTTCTCATTCCTGAAGATTTGGGTATGCTAGGCATATGTTTGGATGATACCAAACTAAAACCCAAATCGGATAAGTGCCAAGTTGTAGGTTATAATAGGGAAACCAAAGTATAGTACTTATACAACTCACTAGAGAACAATGTAATTGTTGCTCGCCATGTATTTTTCCTAAGAGGAATACCCATATGCAGTGGTAAGTGGGAGGAAAGTAAAACTCGATGAAAATCGGAGTAATACTGTTCCAGGCACCAAGTCCTTATTGGAACACAAATAGTTCATCAAGGATGAAACTATACCAATAATCTTCGAATACACAAGAACCGCGTAAGTCGGAGAGAGTCAGGAAATAACCTGGGGTATGGGTTTCTGATCTCACCTCATAAAGATGTTAATCTTATTGAGGAATACGAATTGACTACGTATGGGGAAGTGATACAAGGTATCGACTCCCTATTATGGAAAAGTGCCATAAAGTCCGAAATGGATCCATGTATACCAACTATGTTTGGATACTAGTTAATGTACCGAAAGGCATTGTGCCTACTGGTACTATATAAGCCTTAAAGGAAGACATACATGGAAGGCAACATACCAACGTACTAAGCTAGGCTTGTAGCGAAAAGGTATCGTTATCAACATTGTGATTGATTACGATGAAACCTTTTACCTGTTGCCACGGTAAATCCATTTGGATGATGCTTACTGATGTTGCATGTTTCATTTATGAAATGTGGCAGTTGAATGCCAAAACCGCTTTCCTTAACGGAAACCTTTTGGAGGATGTTTACAACATCCTGACGGTTTTGTCATACCAAAACTAGCAAACAAGGTTTGCAGGTTATTCGATCCATGGATGGATTGAAGCAAGCATAGCGTTCTTGAAATTATCGTTTTGGTGTAATCATAATGGTGTATGATTTAATTCAAAACAAAACGATTCTTGTGTATATAAGGAGGTTAGTCGGAGCGCACTGAAATTGGCTGTCCTATAAATATTGATAATATATCATTTCTTGGAAATGATATTCCCATAAAAACAATCGGCGAAAGCTTGGCTTTCGAGAAAATTCTCAGTAGAATTCTTGGGAGAAACAACCTTTATTCTAGGAATAAAGATCTAATGGGATAGATCTAAAAGTTGTTAATAAATCTCTGAGAAATCGTACATTGAAAAATGTACGCGACCTGGTGTCTCATACGCTTTGAGCATATGGATTCACAATCAGGCCAATCCAAGTGATAGTCACTGGATTGATGTTAAGAACATCCTTTAGTATCTTAGAGAACTAAGGATGCTATCTTATACTATGGAGAAGGAGAACTTGAAGTGACTGGGTTCATTGTTGCAAGTTTCCTAACCGATAATAATGACTACAAGTCATAACAACGGTACTATTCAGTTTGAATAACGGAACAGTGCGCTGGAAATCTTCCAAGTAAGATACTGTTACCGAATAAACAACACAAGCGGGTTATTGCTGCAGCTGAGGCAGCAATAGAAGCCATTTAGGTCGATAATAAATCTAATTAGATTAGATATAGTTCTGATAGCAGCTGTGCTAGGCTACAACACAGGCTAAAGAATTAATGGTCTCATCAACGATCCAGATATATACTTCGATATTCATCTGATTCGTTCGGATCATACATCGTGGCGATGTGATGATCGTATAAATCGCATCAGATGATAATCATGCAAATCCGCTGACGAAAGCCTTTCCTGAGTAGTTTGAGCGAACTATACATATTTCGGGTGTAGGACACTCGAGTGACAGGCTATAGGCCAAGTGGGAGATTGTTGGATAGTTATGACCCATAACGTCCCTTTTTGTACAGATCATGGTGTTGTTGTACAAATTAACTATGTGACAAATGAGATTGCTCTCTTATCATTTGTGATTAGATCATCAAGATGTATAAATGATAGGAGGTCCTTATGATTAGTTCCTGGATTGAGATGATATGAGACAATATCAATCCACGAAGGTTTAATCATTAAATATCCCTAGTAAGAGTATTATCAAGATTGGACATCGATAATGCGTAAAAGAATAGTATTACACTTGTGCGCGTTGTGAGGTCATAACGACATAGTTCTCATATATTTGGGTATATGATACTCATGCAAGTGTAGTAGGAGGTTGTGTTTTACCGATGGTACAGAAAACAGCTTCGCTCTAGATAGACCCATCAGAATTCCATTGGTAGTATGACTATGTGTCTATGGAAGTCCGAAATCAGGGTAGGTGTATTTCGTCTTAACCTGAGACTTGCACCGCTAATACTTGCGACAATCAATATACTTTGGTTTTAGGTCATCCAGGGCTTTAACAGGTTATGTGTACGCCTCTGCTGGGTATATTGAGAATCGTAGTGTGTTGGGTGTGATGTCAAGAGGAAAGTATCACTCCAGTCATAGTGGAGATGATGGTCACGTAGGATATGGAACTCGTTCTCTTATATGCTGCAGCTATCGGGATAAAATGACTAGGTCATGTTTATCCCATTATAGAATCTAGTTACCAGAGATCCGATATGTGCTTCGTACGGGGCAGACACATTTCCAGCCTCAGGCCTTGCACGTGACATCCGATACTGGATCGAAATACGCAATACTACGTATACTACGCCTGATATAGATCACAGATTCCTGTAAGGATATTTCTGGAGAATTGGGTTTGCACGGGTCCGGCCCGGATAGACCTGAATCCGGAAAAAATAAAAATAAAAATATAATGAAAAATACAAAATAAATGTGCATATATATATAAAAAATATAATAAATATAATTAAAAAATATAAAAGAATTGAAATAAATCTAATAAAATTGACAAAATCCAAATATAAATATTAAATAATACAATTAAAAATTAAAAAAATAGTAAACCGGGTATCCGGATTCGGCGGGTAGACCCGGGGTAACAAAATTACTTTCGGATCCGGACCCGGATCCGGATCCGGATTTTTCCATCCCTAGTTATTGATTAGCAGTTTGAGCGAACCGTACATAGTTCGGGTGTAGGACACTCGAGTGACAGGCTATAGGCCAAGTGGGAGATTGTTGGATAGTTATGACCCATAACGTCACTATTTGTACAGATCATGGTATTGTTGTACAAATTAACTATGTGACAAATGAGATTGCTCTCTTATCATTTGTGATTAGATCATCAAGATGTATAAATGATAGGAGGTCCTTATGATTAGTTCCTGGATTGAGATGATATGAGACAATATCAATCCACGAAGGTTTAATCATTAAATATCCATAGTCAGAGTATTATCGAGATTGGACATCGATAATGCGTAAAAGAATAGTATTACACTTGTGCGCGTTGTGAGGGCATAACGACATAGTTCTCATATATTTGGGTATAAGATACTCATGCAAGTGTAGTAGGAGGTTGTGTTTTTTACCGATGGTACAGAAAACAGCTTCGCTCTGGATAGACCCCTCGGAATTCCATTGGTAGTATGACTATGTGTCTATGGAAGTCCGAAATCAGGGTAGGTGTATTTGGTCTTAACCTGAGACTTGCACCGCTAATACTTGCGACAATCAATATACTTTGGTTTTAGGTCATCCAGGGCTTTAACAGGTTATGTGTACGCCTCTGCTGGGTATATTGAGAATCGTAGTGTGTTGGGTGTGATGTCAAGAGGAAAGTATCACTCCAGTCATAGTGGAGATGATGGTCACGTAGGATATGGAACTCGTTCTCTTATATGCTGCAGCTATCGGGATAAAATGACTAGGTCATGTTTATCCCATTATAGAGACTAGTTACCAGAGATCCGATATGTGCTTCGTACGGGGCAGACACATTTCCAGCCTCAGGCCTTGCACGTGACATCCGATACTGGATCGAAATACGCAATACTACGTATACTACGCCTGATATAGATCACATATTCCTGTAAGGATATTTCTGGAGAATTGAGTTTGCACGGGTCCGGCCCGGATAGACCCGAATCCGGAAAAAATAAAAATAAAAATAAAAATATAATGAAAAATACAAAATAATATGCATATATATATAAAAAATATAATATAATATAATTAAAAAATATAAAAGAATTGAAATAAAACTAATAAAATTGACAAAATCCAAATATAAATATAAAATAATACAATTAAAAATTAAAAAAATAGTAAACCGGGTATCCGGATTCGGACCGGGTAGACCCGGGGTAACGAAATTACTTTCGGATCCGGACTCGGGTCCGGATCCGGATTTTTCCATCCCTAGTTATTGCTTTGCTATAAAGTGAAGTAATTGACTAGCTTAATGTCTATATGCATGTATTTATGTATGTGAGTGTATGAATATGTAATGACGTGTATATGTATACGTAAATGAAAAAGTATATGTATAAGTATTGATACAGTATTTGTGTTGGTATATGATGATATGCCATGGATAATTTGTGTATGGTAGATCGGCAAAAAGAATAAGTCATGTTTTCTAAATTTATGTTTGTACGTGTAGATGTGTGTTATTGGAATAAGTTTATTAATGACTAATACATATGATCTAGTAGTATAGAGGTTGGGTTGATATAGGCTAAGTATTTTCCGAGGGATGGAAGTTCGTGACTGATTGGATACGTATATGAATGGTGAATGTTGACTGATAAGTAAAGAATATGATTGATTGATAAATGAAGAGATGTGAGAACTGTGGGAGATATGAGATTTGATTTCGTAATAAAGTGTATATTCGTATGTTTGAAATATATGTATGTATATGAGTATTTGAATGATATTTGGATTATTTATCGTGTATGTGCTTATGTATGGAAAGTCGTGTAATGTGTTTATGTTATATGGTCTAGAATGATTATATCATAGTCTATTCTAATCTAGAACCTATTCTAGAAATCTGCAACCATAATTGAAGTCAGAAAACATATAAAATATGCATGCAGTAGATAAAAGTTTATGTTCGATTCGGGTTGGTGCTCGGAGCGCCAATCCGGATCGTATTTATATCCGATTCATGAATATAAGCAATATATTTTTCCATAATATTACTTATTTATGGTTACACCTCTTGTCTTTTATTATATATATTCGATCTAATTCATTAGATTGAAACTAAATCATGTTTAGTGATATATATATTAGACAAAGACCCGATAATATATAATGTAGTGCACAATTACAACGTAGCTTGTAATTGACATTGGAAAGTGTCACTACTAGAAATATATTATCAAATTAAGTTCCTGGTCAAGATTTACTGACACGGGTCGGTTAGTAAAATCCGCTAAGACCAGTACATGTCGTATATCGAACTTGGTCCGATGGTTTATCCCAATGAACCATGAGTATCGGGAGACTCGTATAGACGTGTAGGTGTTTATTTGATAAATACTGAAGGACTCACCGAAGATTACCTAATAGATGGTACACCAACGTCTATAGGAATCTTCTCGGTTTGAGTACATAGTGATTCTTTGACTTGAGATACCACTGTGGATATATGAGTTATCCTCCACACTTAGATGGAAGTCACGTCACCGATCTATTAAGATCAGACCTCCGTCTGTTCATTGGGTGTGGACTCATGCTCATGATATCCTGTGTGTATCAAGATAGGACCCGTCAGTCCTGTGTACAAGGCATATGTATTCATTATATGATTAGCAGTATGTTAAATCCATGGTCGTGGTATACTTCAGAAGTAAGTTCTGAGTGTTATTTAGAAGATTCCTAATAGATACGTCGATAGGATTATACATATAGAGATTTGACTTTTATATCTATATCTCAGGAATAATCCGGATACCTGTGATGAAGGGATTATACGTATGCAATGACCTTGACTTGTATGATTCAGTGAGTTTATCCTTGGTCGTCATAATTTACGGGTGGGTGAATTATGGACACAAAATTGGATTTCGTGACGGATATGTCTGAATCTAGAGAGTCTCACTAATGAAATATACTCGTAGAGCACTAGAACAACTTTTTTGAATAATGGAGATTATTTATAAATCGTTTAACCGTTAAACGAAAAATGGGACCTAATGGTCATTTCCTAATTAATGTGTATTTATATTTAATATTTGATATTATTAAATACACATTAATTAATTATCAAATTATGATATTTGATATATATCATTAATATATGTATTTTGATTATTTAATGTAAATATAATACATATATTTAAGATATTTATATTTAATTATTTAAATATTAAATGATTAAAGTAATTATTTTATAAATATCTTTTACATGATTAATGGTTAGGAAATGACACCATTTGATTGGTAACACTTGTTAAATTACTTTATGGTAAAGATTATCATTTAGAACAAGTAACTAATCAAATGAAAATGAAATGAAATTGAAATTCACGCCCAATTGAGGAAAATATATAAGGATTTTTTGTTTCATTTTCTTTGAACAAACACAAGTTACCAAATAAAATTACAAGTAAAGTTTGAGAGAAAAAGCTTGAAGAACAAAGGAAAAAGCTGTTGATGGGGAATTCTGCGGCTAAGTCTTTAGCACAGCTCGATAAGGGCATAAAGGGTAATTCATCTCATCTAGAGGACCAGGGGTGAGAGGAGGTGCATATTAATTTTTAGGTTGATTTTATTTGATCTTGACATGTTTTGAACATAAAAGGACCAAATTGCAAAAACTGATAAGTTTGGGGCTGTTCGGAAATTTAAGGAAATTTGGGAATTTTGTTTAAATCTGATTTTGATGTGTTGGACATGTTGGAAATCATTTTAGAAATGATTTAAAATCATCCAAAATTGTATTTGACAATTTTAGGACTAAAATGATCAATTTGCAAAGTTTTGGGCCAATTCGATAATTACCAAAAATTTTGTTTTTTGTGCAAAATTTTAGTTTTTAAGTATTGGGTAATTAAATAAATAATTTTATTTAATTAATCCTTGAAAAATTATTGAAATCGGAAAATTTTGATTTTCCGCGTTTCTGTTGTGTTACCGGATTTTCTCTATAAAACCCCTACATATACGTGTATGTAAATGAATATATATATATATATGTATAAGTATATGAACATGTATTTGTATATGTATGTGATGATAAGATATGTATGAGTTGGATATACAGAATCGGTAAAGAGAACAAGTTATGATTTCTGAATTTGTGTTAGCACGTGTAAATGTGTGTTATTGGGATAAGTTGGTTATTGACTAATACATACGATTTAGCTGTAAAGAGGTTTGGTTAGTATAAGCTAAGCATTTCTTGAGTGATAGAAGTATGTGATTGGTAAGATATGTATATGAATGGAAATGTATATTTGATAAGGCACTGTCTCAATGTTTCATATAAGAATTCTAAAATGGAGTATGTTTGATCGATAAGTAAAAGATATGAGAACTATAAAAAGGTTATGGTATCAGAATTCTAAGTAATGAATATATTAATATGTTTGATGTATATATGCATGTGTATGACGATTTGGATGATAAAGCAATTTTTGTGATCTATATGCTTGTGTATGTGAATTCGTTTGATGAGTTTGTGTCACATGATATGTGTGCATGTGTGTATGTTTAATAGGTTGATCATTTTTTGGGGTAATAATTGAGTTGGTTAGGAATCCGTTCGGACGGTATTTATCTCATACCTATTCTAAAATAGGTAATGAGTCTCGTACAAGCATTGTATGTGTAAGCCAGCTATATATATGTATTGTTTGGTTATGTGTTCTGTGATGTATTGGCTGTTGTGTATGCTTTATTGTCGTTTGCATGATGACTGTATATATGTTTGAGTGTATCTATGTGTGACAGAATCCGTGATATGTATGGACTATGTGTGCTATTGGGGAAAATGAATGACATGGAAACCGGTGTGAATATAAGATGTTATAAGTGTGTTTGCTAAGTTTGTTATTGTATGTACGTACATTATGGAAAAGACTGAATGTGTTTGTAGAATTATGATAATGTGTTTGTAAAATTATGAAATTGGATTTGTATGAATATATGATGAATGAGCTATGATTTCTGCACTGACATAAGTGAATGCGTATAAGTCATAAATGTTAAGTTATTGTAAGGCTATGGGAATTAAAGGAAAGTTTACTTCAAATTGAAGAAAGTTTGTTTGATTGATCGATTTGATGATATATCAAAGATATTTATTCATGATAAAAGTATAAATATATGACTGTATGTTTCACGTGAATAAAAATGGATTCGATGTTAAAAGATGTACTCTATGATATTTGAATTCTTGCCTTGCGTACTTGTGATGTTTTATATATGTGTGTGTGTGTTTCTGTGTGTGTATAAATAGATATGAGGATTTGTCATGTGTAATGGATAAAAGGGTTAGTTAAAAGTTGATAAAACTAAATTCTTAACTTGGTGATGAGTGGTAAATAGATCACTATTTCCCACTCATTTGACTTAATATTTTGTATAGTTTCTTGAGTTTTGTGAATATTTTGATGTGTTTTGTGGTATTTTTTAGATAAATAAAATAACAGGACTCCCTGGAGGCAATTCGAGGCCAAAATAGTGGAGAACGGACAAAAAGGGTAAAAATTTAAATTTCCTGCTAAAATACGCCGTTTGATAAAATGCGCCGTCTGCTAACGTGCGCCGGAGACTGCTAACATACACCAGAAACGTGGACCAATCAGAGAAATTTTGCTATCATGCGCCATTGCTAACATGCGCCTGCCACGTGTCAACATCTGCTAATGTGCGCCGGACACGTGTCATCATCACATGCTACCGACACTCATCATTGAAACACATCATTGCTGACGTCAACGTCGCGACACAAACAGCCTTACGCATCACGACGCCAAGCCAATAATTAAGATAATAATTCTGCCGACATGCAATGTTCCACGCGTCGCGACGCGTGAGGCAAAATTTTGCCTATAAATTAAGGCCTAATTTCATTTGTAAAATCATACTTTTTTCTAAGGAATTCCTTAAGAATACTAAGAAGATTGTGTCTTGTTTGTTTATTTACAGCTTTCAGTATTTAATTTTCGCATCAGCACTTTCTTTTATTTACTTTTCAGTTTTTACTTTTTGTATTTAAATTCATTTACTTTTATGCAATAGTACTTTCCTTTCTTTACTTTTCAATTTTTACTTTTTAGTAATGAAGAGGTAACTCCCCCATGCTAGGGTAAAAGGTAAAGTTTTTATTACTAATATTTAGATTAATCTCCTTTAATTATAATATATAAACTATTTAAAACCTGACTTAATGAGGATACCGCCTTTATTGTCGGTTGGACTTAATAAAATTGGTATTAACCTGACTAAACTGGATACCGCCTGTTTGATCGGTTGGAATTAATTATAAATTTGACTTAATCAGGATACCGCCTATATGGTTGGTTGGTAATATCACGCAAAGTTAATATATTATAATAAGGGAGATATCTAAAATAGAAGTAATAAAAGTGGATCATCTAACCCCATCATTTTCTTTTATTGTACTTTTCCCCTTTTAATTTCCAGCATTTACTTTATTTAATTTCCAGCATTTACTTTCCAGCATTTACTTTATTTTATTTCCAGCATTTACTTTCGAGCATTTACTTTATTTAAGCTTTTACTAGTCTTAGTTATGTGTAGTAACTAAAACTGTTATCTGGGGTTGTGATGAATTCCAATATCACTAGTTTATAAGGGGTTATTTTATAGTTTGGGTAATATAAAAGTTTCTTTATTGAGCCTTAGTCTTAATGCTTCTTGTTAACTGGCCATTAATTGTTAACTGGCCATTAATAAGATTGATATGGTAAACTTAAAATGAACTTGGAAAATGGATTTTAGGTTTAACCCTTAGACTCAATAGCCCACGATCTTCATTGAGGATAGATAACCCTTTAATAGATTTCCTTATAGATAGGAATATACTTATCAGACGGGGGTAGCCATAATTGGAACTTAATCTTAATGAATTCAGATAACTTGGTTGACATAGGAATATGATTAATTGGGTTATTCTGGGTATTTGTATCTGACCATCGGAAGATGCTTTTGCATAAATTCGTGTTCCAGGCTAATAAACCAATATATTGCACAAACGTAAAATAACCACTTCATCTTAAAAAAGATATTGGAAGGATTCACAACCCTAGATAGTTTCTTAATATTGAATTTTCCCTTAATTTACTTTCGCACTGTTTTATTTATTCGTCTTTAGTTTAAAGTCACCATCCAATCAAACAACCAATCCATTAGATACTTGTAAAAATTTGGCTTTATAAATTAATAGCTTAGGTATTAAGTCCTCGTGGGATCCATATATTTATACTACTTGAACGATACGTGTGCTTGCGTTATACGTGTGTGATTACGCTGGTCAAGTTTTTGGCGCCGTTGCCGGGGACTATTTATCTTTCACTATTAGTTTTGTGGTTAGATACATTTACTTGTATCTAATTCTTTTTACTTATTATTTTAATTTTCTCGTGTTTCAGGTTCTCAGACACTATATGAGATGAACCATAAGCTTTGAAATCCGACCGTTTGACCCATAAATTGAAAGAACCGTCAGACAATTGAGAAGGGAAATGCGAGAAGGCCAAGAAGCACTAATCAATATGGAACCTGAACCTTTGGAGATTGCACCACCAATTCCCATTCGAGACAGAACTATTCTGGTGGTTGACGGCTTCATTTCCTGGATTGTACTTCCTGCCTTACCAGCAAATGGGTGTGACATCAAAACATGCATTCAGATGATACAACAGTCAGCTCAGTTTGGAGGGAATGCAACTGAAGATCCTAATGCCCACATCAGCAAATTCTTGGAAGTTTGTGACACTTTCAACTATAACCGAGCAGCTGAAGAAGCAATAAGACTGCATGTTTTTCCATATTCCTTGAAAGATAGAGCTAAGGCTTGGCTACATTCACTACCATTAGGTTCCATCACAACTTGAAACACTATAGCCACAAAATTCCTTGCAAAGTACTTTCCACCAGCCAGAACTGCAAAGCTAAGGAATGACATCACATCCTTTGTGCAACATGACACAAAATCCCTCTATGGAGCTTGGGAAAGGTACAAGGATTTGCTCAGAAAATGTCCTCACCATGAGATTGCAAAGTGGCTATAAGTCCAAACATTTTATAATGGACTTTCTGGAATAATGAGAACCACAATTGATACTGTTACTGGAGGAGCTTTAATGGAAAAATGAGAAGATCAGGCTTGGGACTTAATTGAAGAAATGGCCAACAATAATTCATTGTGGCCAATAGAAAGGAGCATGATTCAACGAATCGCAGGAATCTATGAAGTTGGAGCCAACACAGCAGTGAATGCCAAGCTGGATCAGATATGCAAATTCATGGAAACTCTCAGCACACAAAGCAATATTGGATCCACAAGTTCACCATATGGATGAGCACCGGAGATAGAATCATACCAACAAAATGAAGAGACGATGAATTATGTCAACAATTTCAACAGACAGGGAAACAATCCATATTCCAACACTTACAACCCAGGGTGGAGGAATCATCCCAATTTTTCATGGAGCAACAATTCAGGGTAAAAGAACAATCCACCACCAGGATTCTAACAGTAAAACAAAGGCCAGGAGTATGAAAAAGAACCAGGAATAACAGAAGTGCTGGCCCAGTTGAAAAAGCAAGAAGCAAAATATGATGCCTTAGTAGCTATGGTTCAAAATCAAGTAGTATTGAATCAAAGCCATTCAGCTTCTATTAAAGCACTAGAGAATCAAATGGGACAACTGGCCAATGCTCAGATTTACAGACCGCCAGGTAATCTTCCTAGCTACACATAACAAAATCCAAGAAACAGAGGGAATGAGCAATGTCAAGCCATTACTTTAAAAGCGGTACTAAAATCAACAAAGATGTTGGAATCAAGGCATCCACTGAGGAAATTCCAATAGAAACAGTTCGACAGATGGAGGAAAAAGAAGCAAAGGAAAAAGATAAAGAAAAAAATCACTCCACCTCCACCTTTTCCACAGTGTCTCCAGAAAAACAAACTGGACAAGCAGTTTGCTCGATTCTTGGAGGTCTTTAAAAAGCTTCATATCAACATTCCATTTACAGAAGCGTTGGAAGAAATGCCCAGCTATGTCAAATTCATGAAAGACATTCTTTCACGAAAGCGGAGATTGGGAGATTACGAGACAATAACATTGACTGAAGAATGCAGCGCCATCATTCAGAGGAAACTTCCTTCAAAATTGAAAGATCCTGGCAGTTTTACTGTCTCATGCACCATTGGAGAACATTATATCGGTAAAGTTTTGTGTGATTTAGGTGCTAGTGTTAATTTGATACCTTTTTTGATTTACAGGAAACTGCAAATTAGAGAAGCAATTCCCACCTCTGTCTCTCTACAACTTGCTGATAGAACACTCGCATTTCCGAGAGGTGTAGTTGAAGATATACTGGTCAAAGTTGACAAACTCATTCTCCTAGCAGATTTCATTATCCTTGACATGGAGGAAGATAAAGATGTACCTATCATCATCGGGAGACCATTTTTGGCTACAGGTCGAACTGTTATTGATGTACAAAAAGGAGAACTAACCATGAAAGTGTAGGACCAAGAAGTTACCTTCAATGTTTTCAAAGCCATGAAATTCCTGAGTGATGAAAATGAAGATGAATATTTCAGAATTGATGTTGTTGATAGTATCATCCAAGATACGATACAATGCCACCTCCCACGGATAAACTTGAAGCTTGCATCACCAACATGACTGACAGTGATGAAATTCTGGAATGTATCAACTATATTGACAAACCATTTCGCTTCAAATCGACACCACATGTGGAAAGTCTGGAACTACCGAAGAAAGAGCAAATCAAGCCCTCAATTGAAGAACCATCGAAGCTGGAGCTAAAGCTACTTCCGAGCCATCTCAGGTATGCATTCTTAGGAAATTCTTTTGAATTACCTGTGATTATTTCTTCGTCGCTAACATTGGAGCAGGAAGAAAAATTACTGAGAGTATTACGAGAACATAAGAAAGCCATTGGCTGGACTATAACAGACATTCGAGGCATTAGTCCATCATTTTGCATGCACAAAATTCTGATGAACGATGAGTACAAACCTACAGTAGAGCATCAATAGAGACTAAATCCAATCATGAAGGAGGTCGTGAAGAAAGAAATTATCAAATGATTGGATGCCGACATCATCTACCCCATCTCTGACAGTACGTGGTTGAGTCATATGCAGTGTGTGCCAAACAAATGAGGAATTACTGTAGTCACAAATGAAAAAAATGAGCTGATTCCAACAAGAACAGTGACTGGATGGAGAGTATGCATGGATTACAGGAAGCTGAATAAAGCAACAATGAAAGATCATTTTCCGCTGCCATTCATTGACCAGATGTTAGACAGATTGGCAGGACATGAGTTCTATTATTTTTTGAATGGATATTCGGGGTACAATCAGATTGCCATCTCCCCAGAAGATCAGGAGAAGACCAATTTTACATGTTCGTATGATACTTTTGCTTTCCGCAGGATGCCATTTGGACTATGTAATGCTCATACCACATTTAAACGTTGCATGATGGCCATCTTCTCAGACATGCTGGAACATAGTATGAAGGTGTTCATGGATGATTTCTCTGTGTTTGGAGATTCATTCGACCACTGCTTGCAAAATCTGGAACATGTTTTACAAAGGTGCGAATATACCAACATGGTACTCAACTGGGAGAAATGCCACTTCATGGTGCAAGAAGGCATCCTCCTGGGACATCAGATCTCACAAAGGGAATGGAGGTAGATAAAGAAAAGATCGAGAAAATTGAAAAACTACCTCCACCAACATCTGTCAAAGGAATTCGCAGTTTTCTCGAACATGCTGGCTTTTACAGGAGATTTATCAAAGATTGCTAAACCTCTGTGCAATCTTCTGGAGAAAGATGTGCCTTTCAACTTCACCAAAGAATGCCATGAAGCTTTTGAGATATTGAAACAGAAGCTGGTCTCTGCCCCCATCATAGTAGCACCAGACTGGACCCTTCCATTTGAAGTGATGTGCGATGCTAGTGATTTTGCTGTAGGTGCAGTTTTGGGACAACGCAAAGAAAATTTTCCATACCATTTACTACTCCAGAAGAACTCTGAATGAAGCTCAACTCAACTACACAACCACTGAAAATGAGTTGCTTGCAGTTGTGTTCGCTTTTGATAAGTTCTGCTCTTATCTGCTGGGTCCCAAAGTGGTGGTTTACACATATCATTCAACAATCAAATGTTTGATCGCGAAGAAAAATGTCAAACCTAGATTGATCCGATGGGTGCTTCTACTGCAAGAATTTGACGTGGAGATCCGAGATAGGAAAGAGACAGAAAACCAAGTGGCAGATCACTTATCAAGGCTCGAGAATGGAGAAACAGCTGGCAATGAAATGACAATCAAAGAAACTTTTCCAGATGAACAACTGTTTGCCATGAAACAACAGGATGTCCCTAGTATGCTGACTATGTAAACTATATAGTATCAGGAAAATGGCCGTTGGAATGGACACATCAGCAATGAAAGAGGTTCTTCAAAGAAGTCAAGCAATATGTCTGGGATAAGCCATACTTGTTCAAACGCTGTGCTGATCAATTACTGAGACGTTGTGTTCCATAGAAGGAGGAAAATAGTGTTCTGCAACATTGTCGGACACTTCAGCGGAAGTAAAACTGCAGCCAAAGTGCTACAATCAGGTTTGTTCTGGCCCACTATGTTTAAAGATTCTTACTTATTTTCTCTTCAATGTGACATGTGCCAGAGAACGAGAAATATTTCAAGGAGAAATGAAGGACCTCTGCAAAACATTCTGGAAGTAGAGATATTTGATGTTTGGGGTATTGATTTTATGGGACCCTTGTTCCATCATTCGGAAACCTGTACATACTAGTTGCAGTAGACTACGTCTCCAAATGGGTTAAAGCAATTGCACTGCCATCAAATGATTCAAAAGTGTTGATTAAATTCCTTAAAAAGAATATTTTCACTCGCTTCGGAACATCTCGGGCGATTATCAGTGATAGAGGCACACATTTCTGCAACAGATACTTTGATGTACTTCTATCCAAATACGAAGTTACTCATAAAGTTGCCACTGCTTACCATCCACAGTAAAATGGACAGGTTGAAGTTTCAAACAGGGAGATCAAAAGAATCTTAGAGAGAACCGTTGGATCAACAAGGAAGGACTGGTCTGAAAAATTGGATGATGCACTATGGGTTTACTGGACAGCTTACAAGACACCCATCGGTATGTCCCCATATCAAATGGTGTTTGGGAAAGCGTGTCATCTGTCAGTGGAGCTTGAACACAAGGCGTACTGGGCACTGAAGAAGTTAAATCTTGATCTACAAGCAACATGAGAGAAACGACTCCACCAACTCAACGAATTGGAGGAATTTCGCCTACAGGCTTATGAGAATGCCAAACTGTACAAAGAAAAGACCATGAAATGGCAGGAAAAAAAAATAGTGCTCAGACAACTGGAGCCAGGGCAACATTTATTGTTAAACGATTCACGGTTGAAACTTTTCCCTGGAAAGCTGAAATCAAAGTGGTCAGGTCCATTTGTGATTACTCAGGTGTTACCCTACGAAGTTTTTGAGATATACAACCCCAAGTCCAACAATACATTCAGGGTAAACATCCAGTATGTCAAGCACTACTGGGGAGAATCATTTGAGCGACAAAAAGAAAGTGTCACATTTTCAGATCCAGCCTAACGTTTGGACAGTCATGTCTAGCTGACGACGTTAAATTTAGCACTAGCTGGGAGGCAACCCATGCAATTTGTGTATATATTCAGATTTGGTGTGTTTTAATTTTTGTGTGTTTTAATTTTTATAGGTAAAGTCACATTTCAGGATGGAAGACGTTCTCGCAAATCTTCACAAGTAATTTCCCGCTCTCCCTCAAAACTCTCTGATGAAAGTCTACAAAGCTCACTTTTCTGATGATCAAAGGTATTCCTAATGACATTCGTTGGATTATAGAAGCAAGGGTCCGATTGGCAGGTGAGTCATCTGACTCTTTTATTTCATATCTGCCTGGTTTAGGAAGAAACACCTATGCTAAAAAGTGAAGAGCTAAAAGAATGGGTGTTTGTTATAAATGTCCTCGTATGACATGTAATACTCGTTGTCGTCCTTTTGGAATGATGTCTGATAACCGTGAAGATAAAATCAAATTCATTAGGGATGACTTGAGTAAGGAGTCTTTGGATGACATATCTAAGACTCTTGAGACGCATCCCAGTGGATATGTGCATCACACAATTCATATGTTATATACACAATTCCGAAAAGAAAGGCAACAATTTAGTCTCGGGAATCTGACTTTAGAAGACCATGTTTGCCAATTTATAAGAAAATTGGATGTGAAGCTTGTCCCTGACACATAGACGTCATTCAAGCCGTTATTTCTTGTAAATATTATTCTCTTTGTATATATCTAATAATTGTGATTATTTTTGTTATTTTCTTCTATTTTCTCCGACAGGATCCAGACTTTTTGACTTTCACGATATATTTACCTGTTTAGCTAATAATTATCATTTGGCAGGTACTTGTGCTATTATTACTCACCATTTTCAGGTGTTATAAATTCAACTCATCATTGCACTCTTGAAGGCATCCAGATTTGAGAAAGAAAGACAATAAAAATGGAAGCCACTTCAAGAAGATGAGTTGTAAACATCTGTGTGTTATGCGGTACTATTGTGGGTTCTAAGCCAGAGTTTGTTGCTGCAGCATAAGAATTGGGTAGAGTCATAGTTGAAAGGAATATGCACTTAGTATATGGTGGTGACAATCTTGGACTAATGTGGATCATTTCAAGGGCTGTACAGGAAGGAGGCAGTCAAGTCTTGGGAATCATTCCAAAACCTTTGGCAGATGTGAATCTTATAGGACCATCAAATAGAGAAGATCTAATCGTACCAGGTATGTGTGAACGACTGGTGGAAATGATTAACTGTGCTGATACTTTTATTGCTTTGCCAGGTGGCCTGGGCACGATGGAGGAAATTTTTACAGTACTATCTTGGGCGAACTTGAACATACATCAGAAACCGATTGGACTGTTTAATGTTGATGAATTTTATGATTTTCTTTGTGTGTTTCTCGATGATGCCCAGAGAAATTGGTTCGTGTCAAAACCTGTGAAAGAACTCCTCTTCACTGCCAGAACTGCCCAAGATTTAATTGACCAAATCTTAGCCTTTGAACCATAAATTGACCCTATCATTTCCAAGATAAACTGATTTGATAATGATCGTGGTAAGAAGCGTCGGATAAATCTGGATCTTAACCTTTAATTTTCATTTCAGATGTAGAATTGCAGCTAACCAGGTACTATCTTCTGAACTCTTCTTCTACTTTTTAAGACATTGGGGACAATGTCTCATTTAGGTTTGGGGGAGGAAATAGTTGACTAGTATCTTGTTTTTATTGTGTTGTTTTTATTTGATTTTTAGTCAAAAAATTTCAAAAAATTGAAAACAAAATTAAAAAAATTAATAAAAATTAAAAAAAATATTTTATTTTTGTGTTTTTAATTTGACTAACCAGGTGAAATTGGTGTGAGATAGCTATGTAAGGAATTTCCACTCCTGAGACATATCTCAACCTATTTCGTAACAAGTTAATTTTTGTTTATTTCCTCTTGAATTATTTAATTTGTGAAATCTCCATAAAACTGATTAAATTAGATCTTCATATGCTCAGTTGACAGGTATTATCAACATGCATGGTAACATACAGACATGAGTTGTAATTGAAAAGTTTATAATATTTAGTGCTCTAGTTTAATTGGAGGAAGCATCTAAAAAAGCGATAGGATAAAAAAAAAATCACACACACATCTGAGATCCGAGTAATTAAGTCCGTAGGGGTGTTTTAACACTTAGTGCCCTAAAACCAACTGGTTTGGGAGTCACTGACCCAAAGCTCGCTACATGGATAAAAAATGTTATAAAAATAAAAAGAGACATATGAAATCCGAGTAATTAAGTCCGTATGGTGTCTTAACACCTAGTGCCCTAAAGCCAACTGGTTTGGGAGTCACTGGCCCAAAGCTCACTACATGGATTGAAGATGTTGCTTTATTTAATTTCGAAAAAAAAAACAGAAAAAAATATTTCATTGCTAAAAAAGGTGTGAAGTCTGATATAACTTTAGGACAAGAATATTACTCTCTTTTCAACTACACTTATGAATATTGTGGGCACAATGAGTTGATTAATATTTTGTTGGTTGTGTATATGGAGAATGGTAAAAATAATCGGAGAATTTACTTATTTGGTAATTTAGAAAGAAACAAAACAACTACTAACTTGTTTATTCTAGTTTCTCTTGTCTTTTTACTTTTGTGTACATTAGTTTTATATTGATGTTTGTGGGTATCGTTACTGTAAGCTCTCACGAGACTACAACTCGTCCACTAGGGACACCTAGGGGTTTAAAGGCTTGTTGCATATGCTAAATGGAACCGTGATCCCTACGAAAAATGGCTTAGTTTAATTTTATTTTGAAGATGTTTATGTTATTTTGTTGTTTTGCTCGAGTACTAGCAAAATTTTAGGTTTGGGGGTGTGATGAGTGGTAAATAGATCACTAATTCCCACTCATCTCACTTATTATTTCGCTTAGTTTCTCGAGTTTTATGAACATTTTGATGTGTTTTAGTTTATTTTGTAGATAAAATAAAATCAAGACTCAATGGAATCAATCAAGACGAAATATAGAACAAATAATGGCAAAAATTGGACTTGACATTTGGATTTTGGAGGTTGGAAACTTGAAATGGTGTTCTAACGAAGTACAATTTCAGAAATTTTAGCTTTACGTAATTTTCGTATTTTGGCCATAACTTTCTACTCCGATATCATATTGAGGTATTCAAGTTCCAGATTAAAGAAGACTCAAAGATATACAACTTTGACGTTCATAATAATTTCGAATTCGGAAGATGTCATGACCGAAATGGATGAAACATTCGTAAGTGTGTTATTTGTAATTAATAAAGTCATTTTAAAAAAAAAATAAAATAATGAAAATTGTCAAACTTCCACCAAACATGCTTACATGTTTGGTGGAGGATTTGGTGCCATGTTTGGTGTTATGTTTGGTGGCATGTTTGGTGGAGAAATTAGTGGAGAAATTGGTGAAGGCAAAATTTTGCCTATAAATATCAAGCCATTTCATTTGTAAATTTTATACTTTCTTCTATGTAATTCCTTAAGAATACTAAGAAGATTGTATCTTATTTGTTTATTTACAGTTTCAGTAATTAATTTTCGCATTTACACTTTCTTTTCTTTACTTTTCAGTCTTTACTTTCTGTAATTTACTTTTACGCAATAATACTTTTCTTTCTTTACTTTTCAGAAATGAGGAGGTAACTCCCCCTTGCTGGGGTGAAAGGTAAAACTTTTAGTAGTAATATTTAGATTAATCTCCCTTAATTATAATATATAAACTATATATTTAAAACTTGACTTAATAGGATATCGCTTTATTGGTCGATTGGACTTAATGAGGATACCGCCTTATTTTCTTTTTGCTTTTGTGTACATTATATTGACGTTTGTGGGTATTGTCACTGTAAGCCCTCACGAGACTACAACTCGTCGACTAGGGACACCTAGGGGTTTAAAGACTTGTTGCATATGCTAAATGTAACTGTGATCCCTATGAAAGTGGCTTAGTTTAATTTTATTTTAAAGATGTTTATGTTATTTTATTTTGTTGTTTTGCTCGAGGACTAGCAAAATGTTAGGTTTGGGGGTGTGATGAGTGGTAAATAGATAACTATTTCCCACTCATTTGACTTAAAATTTTGTATAGTTTCTTGAGTTATGTGAAAATTTTGATGTGTTTTGTTGTATTTTATAGATAAAATAAAATAACAGGACTCTCTAAAGGCAATTCAAGGCCAAAACAGTGGAAAACGGACAAAAGGGCAAAAATATAAATTTCCTGCTAAAATACGCCGTGCTAAAATGCGCCGTCTGCTAACGTGCGTCGGAGACTGCTAACATGCACCGGACACGTGGACCAATCAGAGAAGTTTTGCTATCATGCGCCATTGCTAACAGTGCCTGTCACGTGTCAACACCTACTAACGTGCACCGGACACGTGTCATCATCACATGCTGCCGACACTCATCATTGAAACACGTCATTGCTGATGTCATGCTGACGTCAGTGTCGCGACGCAAACAGCCTTACGCATCGCGACGTCAAGCCAAAAATTGAGATAATATTTTTGCTGACGCCATGTGTCAACATCTCGCGAAGCCAGCGCCACGTGTCTTCAATCAACGGCGAGTCGCGACGCGCAATGTTCCAAAAATTTACCTATAAATTGAGGCCGAATTTCATTTGTAAAATCATACTTTCTTCTGAGGAATTCCTTAAGAATACTAAGAAGAATGTATCTTGTTTGTTTATTTACAGCTTTCAGTATTTAATTCTTGCATTAGCACTTTCTTTTATTTACTTTTCAGTCTTTACTTTTTTGTATTTAATTTATTTACTTTTACGCAATAGTATTTTACTTTCTTTACTTTTCAGTTTTTACTTTTTAGTAATGAGGAGGTAACTCCCCCTGCTGGGGTGAAAGGTAAAGCTTTTATTATTAATATTTAGATTAATCTCCCTTAATTATAATATATAAACTATTTAAAACCTGACTTAATGAGGATACTGCCTTTATGGTCGGTTGGACTTAATAAAATTGGTTTTAACCTTACTAAGCTAGACACCACATGTTTGGTCGGTTGGAATTTATTATAAATTTGACTTAATCAGGATACCGCCTATATGGTTGGTTGGTAATATCATACAAACAAAGTTAATATATTATAATAAGAGAGATATCTAAAATAGAAGTAATAAAAATGGACTCTAACCCCCATCATTTTCTTTTATTGTACTTTTCCCTTTTTAATTTCCAGCATTTACTTTATTAAAGCTTTTACTAGTCTTAGTTATGTGTAGTAACTAAATCAGTTATCTGGGGTTGTGATGAATTCCAATATCACTAGTTTATAAGGGGTTATTTTATAGTTTGGGTAATATAATGGTTTATTTATTGAGCCTTAGTCTTAATGCTTCTTGTTAACTGGCCATTAATAAGATTGATCTGGTAAACTTAAAATGAACTTGGAAAAGGGATTTTAGGTTTAAGCCTTAGACTCAATAGCCCACGATCTTCCTTGAGGATAGATAACCCTTTAATAGATTTCCTTACAGGATATGAATATACCTATCAGACGGGGGTAGCCATAATTGGAACTTAATCTTAATAAATTCAGATAACTTGGTTGACATAGGAATATGATTAATTGGGTTATTCTGGGTATTTGTATCCGACCATCGGAAGATGCTTTTGCATAAATTTGTGTTCCAGGCTAATAAACCAATATATTGCACAAACGTAAAATAACCACTTCATCTTTAAAAAAATATTGGAAGGATTCACAACCCTAGATAGTTTCTTAATATTGAATTTTCCCTTAATTTACTTTCGCACTGTTTTATTTATTCGTCTTTAGTTTAAAGTCACCATCCAATCAAACAACCAATCCATTAGATACTTGTAAAAATTTGGCTTTATAAATTAATAGCTTAGGTATTAAGTCCTCGTGGGATCTATATATTTATACTACTTGAACGATAAGTGTGCTTGCGTTATACGTGTGTGATTACGCCAGTCACTTGGTAATGTTGAAAAGTTTCTGGTATGCTTGACTTTATGTTTTCTTTGTTGCACGAGCATGGTTACTTACTCAGTTTTATATCTCATACCAAACCAGTTTTTAGCTTTGCAGGTTGGCTCCAAACAGGTCAACCACATCAGCTTTGGAAGTCATGCTCGAGACGCGGATCATCCAAATTTCAGTCACCCTAGCACGTTGTTTGTATATATTAAGTAAAAATTTTGATTGCATGTGATGTGAGCATGAAGCCCTTAAGTGTTAATTGATGTTGTGGGCATTAAGTGTTGATTTTAATTTTCATATGTTTTGTGTGGACCTGATGTCATTTTTATAGGTGATGTCTATTTCAGGTCTCATTTTGATACTGGACTTTGTTCCAAGTTGCCCAATTTTAGGATACATCATGTCCGTTTTTCTGTAAATTTGGAGGCTTATGGAGATAGGTTAATCATGTCTTATACCGGTAGCATCATGCCTCTGGCAGAGTGTTACAACTAATTTCAAACTTCAATCCTCTTTTGTATATAACACTTATACACTAAGTCTGAAAGTACAATTAGTATCGAATGACATAAATGATAATTTATGATATGCGATTTTAAATTCAACATTTTAATAAATGAACAACTGCATCATTTAACACTTAAAATAAATTTCCGTTTACATATTACAATATGCTATTGAGCATATATCCCAATAATCTTCGCATACGTATAATCCTTCCGTCATGGGCATCCAGATAAATACCATAAACATAGATATTATAATTTTATAAGAATTGTATTAGAATAAGAAAACATATTATACTATCCTATTATAATTATAAAAATACTATTAAATTATAAAAAAATTAATAAATCTCCTAATATGGACCATATTATAATAAGAAAATATATTATACTATCCGATTAAGTTTTGAATAATATCACATATAATATGATTTAGCATTAGGGGTTAAACATGATTTAGCATTAGGGGTTAGGATATCTGGGCTTGGTCCATAATAGTTTCACCAATGTTGGAACCAGTTTGGAAGGCTTTCAACAGTTATTTTGGAATTAAAGAAAAATAACCATGAATGGCTTTTCTTTGGGTTTTGAACTAGGAAGGTGTTAGATTGGGCCATTGTTAACTGTTTTCAAGTTGTATGCTTTGAGATCCTGTGTTTATGGTATCAGACTAGGTGTGGTTGGATGTGACATATTGTAAAGATTTCATGTTTTCTTTCTTTTAAATTATCTTCTGTGTGTTTGTTGAATTTTTTACTGGTTGTAAGCCCCGTCAAGGATAGGATTCCGCTTAGGGCAGTAAACCCATACCTGTAGGCAAACTCATAGGTCCTAGTTTAAAAGTTTAGTTACCCATGGAGTCTCTACTCTATAGAACCTCCTCTTTGTCTAGCTCTTCTACTGATAAGACTAGTATTTCAAAGAATATAGTGAACTCAGAAGAATTTATAATTGAAGATTTTGATAAAGCCATTGACTGCTGGAAATTACCAAAGATTTCTAAAGATACAATTTATAAAACTAAAAGGCTTGATTTTCTAAAAACAGATTATATCATAAAGACTGAAGAACGTGATATTACTCTTACAAAACCTTTTGAGAATATTAAATTATTTTCTGAACATGCTCTAAAACATTTAAGAGATAAAAAATTTAATTATGTGCATGTTGGTTTAATCCAAGTTGGAATAAAGCCCCTCACAAAAGAAGGCCTAGATACCTCCATCCTAGCAGTTCTAAGAGATGGCAGATTCATCTCTTTTGATGATTCTTTACTCAGTAGTATTGAATCAAGTCTCTGTAAAGGTCCTATTTCTTTTGACTGTTACCCAAACATTACAGTCTCCTTACAAGATAAAAATATCCTCAAAAGCATGATTCTTCAAATCAAAACCCATAATTACCATATGTTTGAAGGATCAATCCCTGTTGCCTTGATCTACAAGATCTCCTACAAAGCTATGCATTCTGCGTTTAATACGCAACATAAACTTCAATCAAAAAAGGATGAAACTCTTCTCTTACAGACTGACCTTTCAAAATTTAAATCCTTTTTTAAATAAAGTAAGTCATTTTGTTTTTTCTTTAACAAAACACTAACATGGTTCTGGTAAACAGAACAAGCTTTTACAATATTCAAATTTCTCGTTTTAGGTTTTTCAATAAAAGAAAACTTTAATTTCTTATTCTTTGCTTTACAGGTTATACCATCATAATTAACGGTATAAGGGGTAATGAGGTTTATGAAAGGAGTTCCAAGGATAACAGCATGATGTATATCATTTGTTAAAAGAAAAGAAGTCCTAAATTCAAAACCATCATTTGGGATTAAAGCATCTACTTTGGAAGAAATTTTTAATTTTGAATTATTTGCGGCAGAAAGTCTTTCATGTGTTTTTTTATGAAATCTATTTGGAATAATAATTTCTTTTATACAATTTAAATCAGCACCTGTGTCAAACAAGGCAACTGTGTCAATTTGGAAATCTGATGAGAGGATTAAAGTAATCCAAATTAAATATTTTCTTGTTGTCACTTGTTTTAGAACAAAAAGAAAATCATTTGGAAGAGGTTCGATACAATCAAGATTTTGGATTCCAGTCTCATCATTTTCAGAATCTGGATCTTTTTCTGAGTTTCCTTCCAACTGAATTTTAAGAAGAAGTTGGATGGTTTCAGAGTCATTTTTCTGTTTTTCTTTTAAATCTTTTATTTCAAACTTTATTTCTTGAATTTCTTTTTGGAGGTCTTGAAAACTGGGTGTATCTTTTTTTTTTTTCTTTTTACTTAGGATCTGAGTAAGATCATAAGTATTCTGTTTTAAAACAAGAGTTTTGGAAGATTCACCTTTGTCAAAAGTTTTTAGAAGTTTATCAAGATATTCCCTTTGTAAATCAGGATTTGAAATATGTTTTACAATATCAAGAAAAGTTTCTTGTTCTTTAGTTAAAACATTAAGTTTCTTATTCTTTAAGTAAGAATCTGTGTCCGAATCACTATTGCTTTGACTAGAGGTATCTGAGTCAACTAACTCATCAACTTGTAAAGGTTCAGAATTTCCTGTTACTGAAGATTCAGACTCAGAAGATTCAATAAGCAGATTTGTTATTTTGGAAAGAATTTCTTCACTGAGATCAAGTTCATGAAGTTTTCTGTTCATTCTACAATATTTTACAGTATGTCCTTTCTTTCCACATTTGTAACAAGTAGCTTCCTTATAATTGAAAGGGGCTTTGGTTTTAGAAGTGTAAGGTTTTCTATTAGACTTCTTATAAGGCTTTGAAGGTTTTTATAGAAATTTTCTTTAGGATTAGGATGAGATCTTTTAAACTTTCTAGAATCGTAATTCCTTTTGTAAGGTTTTGAAGAACATTTTCCTTCACAATCTTTGGAGGTACTAATTTTGAAAGGATCATAGTTGAACTGTTTACAAAAACTACCTAGTTCTTGCTTAGATTTCCTAAGCTCCCATTTTAGGCGTTTCTGTAATTTCAAGTCTTGGCAAATCTTTAAACCTTCCTTATTGATGAAACTAACTAACTCACCATAAGTAAGTCTATCATAAGGGATGAGGTTGTCATAGAGGGCTTTAATGGAATTTCTAACTTTTTCACCTAGAAGGGTAGGTAAACCAGCAAGGAATTTCTCTTTCCAACTTATATTATTAGCATCGTCTCTTAGAAAGAGTCGTGTAAAGAAGGTGGTTTTATAACTTTGGAAATCACTAAGCTTTCTACATCTTAAGTTGTGTAGTAACTCAGCATTTTTATCACGTAGGTGAGAGGGGTCACCTATGAAATGGAGAGAAATGGTCAAAATTAAGGTAGCAACAACATCTTGAATAGGACTGTTATATTTATCCAGAATAGGAACATTGTCTTCATCTGTTTGAATAGCATTCAAGACATCTAACTGTTGTTGTCTGGTGAGAAGATGATCCCACCATCCTTTAAGTTGACCGGTAAAACCTGTCTCTAAAGTCAATAAAGTTCATTGGGAATTAGCACTACCTGCTACTTCTCCTCCTGATCTAGCCGTTGATAATAGGCCTAGTGCTGGTCTTACAGACTGACCTTTCAAAATCTAACACTGTCATTCCTAGACCCATCCAATGGAAAGATATCAATCTTCCTCATGAATGGGTTCTAGAAGGAGCCACTGAACCAGTGATTCCAAGACAACTTGAGCCAAATACAGAGTTACAAAATGTGACTCAGTATTCTGATGGAAAAGTCAAATTATCTTTCAGAAGAAATACTTCATCTAGGTTCTGTGATTTAGAATCAATTTCTAGTATTCCCTCGTTAGAAAGAAATTCTCTAAAATCCCGAACCTGTCATACAAAGACCAACCTAGGTTTTCCACCTCGGATATCCCTAGTAGTTCTTCTATACGTTCTGTTGATTATACTACTAGTATCCCTCACCCTATTTACACTAGTACTCAACATGAACAAAGTAAAGAGGAGAAGGACCCTTCTCCCCCTACTTCTCCAACATTTTCTGCTGTCACAGAAAATGTCATAAATGTCCTGCAAAAAGATTTTAATTTGGATAAAGCCTCCTTGCATAAAGATTTTTATTCTGATTCGAATAAAGAAAAAAGACTTTGGTTTTTTAAAAACTTTCTAAACCAGAGAAAACAAGTTCAAGAAATCTATTATGAATTTATAAACTTGCATAAAGTCCACATTACATTTTTTGATTGGTTTGAAATATATGCTTCTGAAAATAATATTTCTTACCCTTTTAAAGAATCAAATCCCATTACTATTAGAAAGAAAATTCCTCAATGGAATCTTTCTGATAGCGACAGAACTATTGAATCTGAACACCCTTCTTTGAGAAACATAACTATAGATCATGGTGAACCTTCAGTTCAGGTTAAAGCCTCACCTTTAAAGATTCATAGACCCAATGACACTGATAAAGACTTAGATAGTATTATCCAACAGAATAATTTCTGTAATACTAATTTAAATACAATTGGAAAACAGTTAACTAGGATAGAAGGTCAAATCCAACAATCTACGATTACTGTTTCTTCCTTAAAACCTGTAGTAAAGCCAAATGAGGACAAGAAACTTAAGAAGCCTATTTTTGAACCATTCCAGGTTTCTAAAGATAGTCAGAAGCTTGTCCATGAGTCAAAATCTGATTTTGTTAGAGCTATTAAAGAACAATTGGATATGATAGAAACATCATCTTCCTCTTCAAAAAAGAAAATTGATATTGCCCTAGATACTCCCCAATCTAGTAGTAGAATAGGAGTTCTAGATTTAGATAACTCTTCTATAGCTTCTTCAGACATAGAAGCCTTTCAAGAAAAATCCAAACACAGTACCAGATCTGGATCCCAGAAATGGTGCTCTGAAGGAGGAGGGAGAAGAGAAAATACAACTGAGGGGAGAGATCTGGTCTCTATGCCTCAGAGGAGTAGTAACAGTTTAAATGGCAGGACTGATATAATTATCAGTCTGCGAGCATGCTTTGAAATTGCTTTTAAATAAACATACACAGCTTTTACATATATTTTGAAACAAATGCTTAAGATTTTTCTTTAAGCATTCATGCTTAAGACTTTTCTTTGTTTTTCTTTGTACAAAAACAAAGAAAATGGGGAAAATTTTTTCTGAAGCAGAGCGAACATAATGGTTATATATATATATATATATATATATATATATATATATATATATATATATATATATATATATATATATATATATTTCGGTCAGGCTCAGGTAAGGTTCATGTGGACTTTATGTGGACGGTAAAGGCAGATAAAGATAAAAAGTTCTGTTGATGGTGTTTTTTAAACACTATGATATTTAAGCGGTACGGCAAGGGTAAAAGGGTAATTCCCTTCTTGATCGAGACCACTAATGCCGACCCGACCATTCATTGTTGCATACACCAACGGTAAGGGGCCGAGCACTTGGTGATCAGTGACCGACCACTTAAGCTCGGGTGGACAGGTATTGTCAGATCGATAGTAGCATTCTCAGTTCAGAGGACCATTGTGACCGACCTCATAAAGACCGACCAGATAGCGAGATATACTCCAGATGATAAGTTATCCTATTCTTATGGGATAAAGAGATAAGTTATCCTATTCTTATAAGGTAAGGAGATAAGTTATCCTACTTTCATAGGGAGAGGTTGATGAGTCAGTATCCTAATAGGATATGGGAAGTGAAGGTAGTTTTCAACTAGGAATCCTTAGGGGAAAAGGAAACTGATTCTTAACTATTATAAGTAGAAGAGGAAAGTGTAAGTAAGTGGAAGAAGCATGAATATCATTACCATGAGACTTGTAAACACAAGAGATATCAGAGAAACATATCTCAGTAATAAAAAGATCGTCCGTTCTGTGCCCGTGGACGTAGACTGGATCTGATCCGCCGAACCACGTTAAATCTCCTTGTTGATTGGTGTATTTATCTTTCTTTTGCTAAGTTTTCTTTTGGTTCCCCCATAACCGAACAAATCCACTATTGAGGGAGGATTGTCTCGGGAGTAAAATTCCCATATTGCCCTGAGATCGAAATCAGCCGTCAACAGTTGGCGCAGTCTGTGGGGAACTCCAACAAAAAGCAGCTCGCGTGGTAAGACAATGGCAGAAGGTGGAAAACACCGATCGTCAGGGAGTTCAACATCAGATTGATGATGCATTAGTAATTGAAGATAATGACATCTCAGATGATGAAGACGACGATCATGAAGATGTACTAAAAGATGATTCTCTGCCTCTTTGCCTGTCCGAAAAAGTACATGATGTAAAATTTGGAGATTCAGCGGAGGATAGTGCCACTGCTCCAACGGCTAGTGATAGCCAGAATAATCCAGCTTCTGAATCCAGTAGCAGAGGTGCTACTGCTAGGGATTCTGATCCTGCAGATTTTAGGAGTGGCAATTCTTATGGTTCAAGGGGTGAAGTGTATGAGGGAGCGCGTGAACCCTTCGTGGTAGGATCAAACTCCCGAAGTCAGAAAGTAACTACCCCATGACTTGCATCTGTCAAGGCTGGATTTGTTCCGCCGAAGCCTCTGTGTGCCACCGGATCGAGGCCGGATTCGTTCCACTGAGGTTTCGTGGTGTAGGCTTGGGGCTGGGTTTGTCCCGCCGAGGCCTCTGTGTGCCACCGGCTCGGGGCTAGATTCATTCCGCCGAGGTTTCGAGGTGTAGGCTCGGGGCTGGGTTTGTCCCACCGAGGCCTCTGTGTGCCACCGGCTTGGGGCTGGATTCGTTTCGCCGAGGTTTCGTGGTGTAGGCTCGGGGTTGGGTTTGTCCCGCCGAGGCCTCTGTGTGCCACCGACTCGGGGCTGGATTTGTTCCGCCGAGGTTTCGTGGTGTAGGCTCGGGGCTGGGTTTGTCCCACCAAGGCCTCTGTGTGCCACCGGCTCGGGGCTGGATTCGTTTCGCCGACGTTTCGTAGTGTAGACTCGGGGCTGGGTTTGTCCCGTCGAGGCCTCTGTGTGCCACCGGCTCGGGGCTGGATTCATTCCGCCGAGGTTTCTTGGTGTTGGCTCGGGGTTGGATTTGTTCCGCTGAGGCTTCTGTGTGCCACTTGGTTATCCGGCTCGGGGCTGGATTTCGTTCCGCCAAGGCCACTTGGTTATTCGGCTCGGGGCTGGATTTCTTTCCACCGATGCCACTTGGTTATTCGGCTCGGGGCTGGATTTCGCTCCGCCTAGTTGGCCATTATGGTTTCTCTCAGCTCGGGGTCGGGTTACGTCCCACCGAGTCTGTCTCTTTGGACTGGGGATGTAACATTCCCCAAAGCCAAGTGTTTCTCTCGGCTCGGGGTCGGGTTACGTCCCACCAAGTCTATCTCTTTGGACTGGGGACGTAAACATTACCCCAGAGCCAAGTGTTTCTCTCAGCTCGGGGTCGGGTTAAGTCCCACCGAGTCTGTCTATTTGGAATGGAGACGTAACATTCCCCCAGAGCCAAGTGTTTCTCTCAGCTCGGGGTCGGGTTACGTCCCACCGAGTCTATCTTTTGGAGTGGGGACGTAACATTTCCCCCAGTGCCAAGTGTTTCTCTCAGCTCGGGGTCGGGTTACGTGCCACCGAGTCGGTCTTTTGGACTGGGGACGTAACATTTCCCCTAGTGCCAAGTGTTTTTCTCAGCTCGGGGTCGGGTTACGTCCCACCGAGTCTGTCTTTTGGACTAGGGACGTAACATTCCCCCAGAGCCAAGTATTTCTCTCAGCTCGGGGTTGGGTTACCTCCCACCGAGTCTGTCTCTTTGGACTGGGGACGTAAACATTCCCCCAGAGCCAAGTGTTTCTCTCTCAACTCGGGGTCGGGTTACGTCCCACCGAGTCTGTCTCTTTGGACTGGGGACGTAACATTTCCTCAGAGCCAAGTGTTTCTCTCAGCTCGGGGTCGGGTTACGTCCCACCGAGTCGGTCTTTTGGACTGGGGATGTAACATTTCCCCTAGTACCAAGTGTTTTTCTCAGCTCGGGGTCGGGTTACGTCCCACCAAGTCTATCTCTTTGGACTGGGGACGTAACATTCCCCCAGAGCCAAGTATTTCTCTCAGCTCGGTGTCGGGGTTACGTCCCACCTAGTCTGTCTCTTTGGACTGGGGATGTAACATTCCCCCAGAGCCAAGTGTTTCTCTGGGGGAATGTTACGTCCGAAATCCAAAGACAGATTCGGTTGGACGTAACCCGACACCGAGCTGAGAGAAATACTTGGCTC